>SJYX01017578.1:253709-266058 GCA_006410675.1 Oreotragus oreotragus | reverse complement strand
TTTTCCAATGAGTCAACTCTTCGCATGAGGTGGCCAAAGTACTGGAGTTTCAGCTTTAGCATCATTCCTTCCAAAGAAATCCCAGGGTTAATCTCTTTCAGAATGGACTGGTTGGATCTCCTTGCAGTCCAAGGGACTCTCAGGAGTCTTCTCCAACACCACAGTTCAAAAGCATCAATTCTTCGGCGCTCAGCCTTCTTCACAGTCCAACTCTCACATCCATACATGACCACTGGAAATACCACAGCCTTGACTAGATGGACTTTAGTCAGCAAAGTAATGTCTCTGCTTTTGAATACGCTATCTAGGTTGATCATAACTTTCCTTCCAAGGAGTAAGCGTCTTTTAATTTCATGGCTGCAGTCACCATCTGCAGTGATTTTGGAGCCCCCCAAAATAAAGTCTGACACTGTTTCCACTGTTTTGAGAAAGTCGCACATATGATGACAAGTGTAGTTATCTTTGCAAAGGTTAGTATGTGAAACATCTCTATCCACAATTGAAAGGTAGGTTTGACTCCTCTTAAAACTAAGGTAAGTTCTTAAAACTCTTGACTTAGATCAGCACAAAGCACGATTTCACCTTTGGTGGAGATGGAGGCAGCAGGAAATAGGACTTGAATCACATAGTGTTTGAATGGCACAGTGTTACGGACTAAATGTTTTGTGCCCTCAAAATCCCTATGTTGAAATCCTAATCCCCTGTGTGATGTAATGTGTTGGTATTAGGAAGTGGAGACTCCAGAAAGTAATTAAGTCATGAAGGTGGAGCACTAATGAATACAATTTAGTGCCCTTACAAGAAGAGACAGGAGAATTTCCTAGCTCTATTCTTTGATATGTGAGGATACAAGGAGAGGATGGTCATCTTCAAGCCAGAAAGTGTTCCTACCAGACATTGGATCTACTGGCCCCTTGTTCTGGGACTTCCCAGCTCCAGACCTGAGAGAAATAAATGTTTAAGCCACACAGTAGGTAGTAGGTGTCTTTGTGATCTCAGTCCTGATTAAGACTTGCTATTGCTGTTGAACTGCTCAATCGTGTGCGACTCAGCTTCCCTGTTCATCAGTATCTCCTGGACTTTGCTCAAAGACTTGTAGTAAATTCCTTTTGTTCTAATCCCTTTCTTTCCCAGCTCCAGACCTGAGAGAAATAAATGTTTAAGCCACACAGTAGGTAGTAGGTGTCTTTGTGATCTCAGTCCTGATTAAGACTTGCTATTGCTGTTGAACTGCTCAATCGTGTGCGACTCAGCTTCCCTGTTCATCAGTATCTCCTGGACTTTGCTCAAAGACTTGTAGTAAATTCCTTTTGTTCTAATCCCTTTCTTCTCAAGCACTGATTTCATGTTTTGACTTCTCAGGTAGCCGGAATTACATGCTGGCTAAGGTAATAAACAAGAATTTGATCTGCTTAATGATCTGCTCATATTTATTTTCGCAAGCTAATAAATTGACATTCATTTTTCATTTAGAAAATTAAGTGTCAAAATTCCTTAAAGGGGGCTGACTAAAAAATTGCAAATATGCTTTAACATGAAGGCTGTGTGGCAGAGAGCTTAAGAGTTCAGCCTCTGGATCAGGACTGCTGAGGTTCAAATTTCATCTCTGCTACTTGGTAGCTCTATGACCTTGGCAAATTTGGAGACCTTGGTTTCCTGATCTACAAAATGTGATGAGTAATAAGATTTAAATGACAAATGTATGGTATGCATTAAAGGAATTACTTATTAAGTGCTTTGAATAGCATCTGGCTAAAAAAGCACTATATAATCATAAATTCATAACATTTCATAAATGGACTTAGTCATTGTTGACTAAAACAGATGCACAACTTGAGAGTTTCAAATTAAGTTTTATTTGGGGCAAAATGGGGACTGCAGCCCAGGAGACAGCTCCTGAGATAGCTCTGAGAGACTGCACCAGATAGGCGGTTGGGGAAGATATGTAAAATTTCAGTGAAGGGAGAGTTTTATGCAATCAAGGGCTTGCATTTTCTGCTAGTCACAAGGAGCTGATGTGTCCATGAAGGGATTTAGTGGTTTTCTAGATATGAAGATTTTAGGATTATGAAATCAGTTCCTGAAAATATCTATCTATGGAATGTGTGCCTCACTGCACCCTGGATTTCCTCAGTGGCTATTGAAGGTCAAAAGCTGCAGCAACACAGGGTTCAGTCTCCCCAGAGGCAGATGGCAAATATCACTGTTGTTGCTGAGTCACTGGCAAATGTTCTTGGCAAGTGCCAATTTGCAGACAGTATGCATACCTGTGAACTAATCTCTTAGTTTTCTTTTCCATTCCGTGTCTAATTCTCAACTTTGTATATCTCTCATTCAACTTTTTTCACAATCAACTTTTAGTAGACTCAATGTCTGGATTATTTCGCTTGGCTCTATTAGAAGGAAATTTATATTTTCATGTTAAATACCCGGAATTAAACATTTCCCATACACCGATCTTACCAAATGTCTCTTTGAAAGGAGTCTATCAAAAAGGATGTAACTTGGTACACAGAAGTCTCTAGAAGAGTAAAGTGATGATAAAGAGGTAAACACAGCCAAGCATTACGTGAAAGCTTGGTGAGAGCTGGATGCATGGAGACGTGCATAGGTGGGACAGGCAGACGGATAAGTAGGTAAGGTAAGTAGATAAATAGAGTCAGTGTCCATGAAGAGAAGTAGTTCAGATCCCAGCGCCAAAGTGAGAGCTGGTGCATTTCTTCTAGCTCCACTCATCTCTAATATCACCAGAAATGTGATTGTAAATAACCTGTGCTTGGTCGCTCAGTTGTGTCTGACTCTTGGTGATGCTTTGGACTATAGTTCGCCAGGCTCCTCTGTCTGTGGGATTTTCCAGGGTTGCCATTTCCTTCTCCAGGGCATCTTTCCAACCCAGGGATCGAACCTGTGTCTCCTGTGTCTCCTGCCCTGCAGGTGGATTCTTTATCCACTGAGCCACTGGGGAATTATAGAGAATTAACTAACCATCTCTGCTCAGGAAAAACAGAATTACCATAAACTATCTTTTAGAGGTCATCTGATGACCTTTGGTCAGTGTCAAAATTCTTCGAAGTGTTTCTTGCAGAAGACACTTGCTCTCTTTGAAAGGAGTCTATCAAAAAGGATGTAACTTGGTACACAGAAGTCTCTAGAAGAGTAAAGTGATGATAAAGAGGTAAACACAGCCAAGCATTACGTGAAAGCTTGGTGAGAGCTGGATGCATGGAGACGTGCATAGGTGGGACAGGCAGACGGATAGGTAGGTAAGGTAAGTAGATAAATAGAGTCAGTGTCCATGAAGAGAAGTAGTTCAGATCCCAGCGCCAGAGTAAGTGAGAGCTGGTGCATTTCTTCTAGCTCCACTCATCTCTAATATCACCAGAAATGTGACTGTAAATAACCTGTGCTTGGTCACTCAGTTGTGTCTGACTCTTGGTGATGCTTTGGACTATAGTTCGCCAGGCTCCTCTGTCTATGGGATTTTCCAGGGTTGCCATTTCCTTCTCCAGGGCATCTTTCCAACCCAGGGATCGAACCTGTGTCTCCCATGTCTCCTGCCCTGCAGGCGGATTCTTTATCCCCTGAGCCACTGGGTAATTATAGAGAATTAACTAACCATCTCTGCTCAGGAAAAACAGAATTACCATAAACTATATTTTAGAGGTCATCTGATGACCTTTGGTCAGTGTTAAAATTCTTCGAAGTGTTTCTTGCAGAAGACACTTGCGCTTTCAAGAAATGACTCTCAATGTTTACGTTAGAACTAAATGACACGCCAAGTGTGCACAGTTCACAAAATTTCTGCTTATGAATAATTGGTGGAGTTCTCTGGAAGCTTTCGATGCAACAGGCATCATCAGTCCTGGGTGTCACCACACAGCACTCCTTTCCCTTCTTCTTCTTTTCTCCCTCTCTTCTTTGTTTATTCTACATCCTGACACTGTCCCCTCACTGCTGATGCTGAACTTGAAGCTTTCCCAAGTGTGAACTTCAGATGGCATTCCATCAGTCACGCTCCCCCTAGAGTCCCCACAATGCTCAGTGGAGAGGGGATTAATGTTGGAAGCGGCTCACTCCAGCAGCCTGAGGGTCTTTTTTTGTTTCATGCTTTAGGGACCCTTTGTCAGCCCCTGAATACTGTCTCTTTGGTCGGCTTTGTGGAGACAGCTTGTGCTCAGAGGTGATTTAGTTGTAAGCTGATTGCTGCTTCACGTGTGAAGAGAGCGTGAGCAGTTTGCAGGCAGCCAGTCAGGATGCCCCCAGCCCATGACATCAGCATCGCATGATGGGGACCTGGGGCAGCACCAAACAGTCTCTCCTTGTTGCTATTTTTTTTTTTTTTTGGTCTTTAAGGAAAGAGAAGAAAGCCTGGGAAATGAGCAAAAGATGCCTGCTTTTTCTGGAGAATTACTGAATGCTCTTCACTGTAACACCACCACCACCAACAACAAAAATGTGATTGATGTTCTATAACAGAAGGTGATAAGCACAGGGACACAAGACTGAGGGGGAAAAAAGTACAGTTTAGTGAGACTTGGGACTAGTCTGTCAGCTTGATCTGTTTCGGTACTTTATTGAACCCTCCCCCATGACTCCCTTCCCATTTTTGTAGTGGTTATGTTAATGTTTATCTAGAAGTGTGTGTGGACTAACACAAACAAGACAAAGAAAATCACATTTCTGTTTGGTTTGATTTTGATAAAATTAAGTAGATTGCTTTTTCCTGTTTGGCATTGTATATTACAATGCTTACAGTGGACTGCATGCTTAAAACAGAAGGTGAGCTAGTCCCAGTCCTTCACCTGCATCATTTCTCATCAAGGTCACAAGCTGGTCAGCAGAGTCACAGCACATGAAAATCTGGTGACACACTGGTTACCGATCCCATCATCCGATAACAGTCAGGGCAATTCCTCCTTCTGGGATAACTGGGGCAAGAATATGCCCTATGTCCCGCTGGAATTGTAGTCACTGCTGAGGACCCATGTCCACAGTTGGTTTTGTGGTGATCAGCAATGTTTTGAATCTGAGTTTCAACATATGACCAAGAGGTTTTTAAAATAAAGAACTTGGTTCTGCTGATGTCCACTAACATCTTCATGACAAATGGACCAAACTCCTGAAAGTGCTTCTTGCTCTTTATCTACAATAAAATCGCAGAATTCTCTCTATGATCACATGAGACTAACAATGGTATTCTTGCTGATAACACTCATCATAAATGAAAGAAAGAAGCATTTGTGTTAAAAATAGTTAAGTATAAGGAATTTTCCCTGGTGGTCCAGTGGTTAAGACTCCGTGTTTCCACTGTAGGAGGCTCAGGTTCCATCCCTGGTTGGGGAACTAAGATCCCACATGTCATGCCGCATGGCCAAAAAAAAAAAAAAAGAAAAGTGAAGTATGCTTTCTTATATTTCTGGGGAGAGAGATTACTGTTTCTGAGAAAACTTGTTTCAGCTATGAAGAAGAGGCATCAAAGTATAGACCACAGATCTTTCTGTCACTTTTAATAAAGTTCATTTATAATATTACTTTATGCCTGTCTCCTTTCCCTTGGCAAAGAAAACTTCTGACTTTAGCAGCTAAAATGTTAATGAGAATATCTTTTATGTATTATTTAAGAAGTTGTGTTAATTTGATTACATAAATCAAATAACATCCTCATTGCAAAAAATTAAAAAATGTAGAAAACATGAAGGAGGAAAATCTTCCATCATTCCACTCCTTAAAGGAAACCTGTTAATATCTGTTGTACTGATTGGCTGATTTGCCAGGAGGACCTGGGAAGACCAACCATCCAAGCTGATTCTGGCAGCTTTTCTTTGTCGCACTTGTCACAGCTAAAATGATCTTGTCCTTGGTGTAATTTTTATTTTTTGACTCTCTCTCCTTCACTAATACATGTATTAGCTCCATGAAGGCAGGTGTTTTTTCTCTTTTATTCATGGTTTTATCCGCAGCACCAAGAACGATGCCTGACGTTTGAAGGCACTTACTAAATATTTGTTAAATGATGCTTTCATGAATGAATCTGAGTATTGTCTTATTCCCTTGACTAGTCCTTGCTTAGTTGAATTTATCCTATCTGAGTAATTTTGTATCTTGATATTTAAATTAACATGATAAAAATAGTATCTCTGCAAGTTTTTATGTGGCATCTTTATGTAACGTTGCAAAATTGGATGCTGAATATTGAACACCATGCCTTCTAGTGAGTAGGACAGGATTTATTTGTGTTCATTCTTGGGTGATGGTTCTGATACTGAAACCAAGTAGGGCCCGTTGGGGCTCCTGGGCATGGAAGCCTTTCAAACAGTTGCTAATCAGGCAAGAGAAGGGATGCAGAGACCAGGGAGAAGGAATGCAGGAACAATAGTGCAGCCTTGGGCAGGGTTCTGATCCTGCCTCAAGGGGTACATGTAATAATATCTTTCAGCTCTCCTGCAGAACTAAACCACCACCAAAGGAAGATGCTCCAGAGAGAAGGTTACAGTCTGATAACTTTGAAGCTCATCAGGAGGGCACCTGAGGCCAGATTAAAGGAAGCATCTGAGACCAGATTAAAGGAAGCAGGCCCTACATACAACCTGAGCCTTATCAGCAACCTTACCCTTGAACCACTGCTATAAAGAAAGAAAAGTGTAAAGAAA
This sequence comes from Oreotragus oreotragus, assembly GCA_006410675.1. Taxonomy (NCBI): domain Eukaryota; kingdom Metazoa; phylum Chordata; class Mammalia; order Artiodactyla; family Bovidae; genus Oreotragus; species Oreotragus oreotragus. The sequence goes on along the minus strand of SJYX01017578.1, from coordinate 259,408 downwards.
GAAAAGTCGTCAGTCGCTTAGTCGTGTCTAACTCCTTGTGACCCTCACGGACTGTCGCCTGCCAGACTCCTCTGTCCATGGAATTCTCCAGGCAAGAAGACTGGGTTGAGTTGCCATGCCCTCCTCCAGGGGATCTTCCTCACCCAGGGATCGAGCCTGGGTCTCCTGCATTGCAGGTAGATTCTTTACTGCTGAGCCATTAGAAAAAGTGAAGTCACTCAGTTGTGTCCAACTCTTTGCGACCCCATGGACGGTAGCCTACCAGGCTCTGCGGTCCATGGGATTTTCCAGGCAAGAATACTGGAGTGGGCTGCCATTTCCTTCTCCAGGGGATCTTCCCAACCCAGGGACTGAACCCGAGTCTCCTGCATTGCAGACAGACGCTTTACCATCTGAGCCACTAGGGAAGCCTGGGACACATTGATTTTGTAGTGTGAGCCTGCTGTGTCTCCCTTTACCTGACAAAGCAATAAAGCCATTCTTCTCCACTTCACCCAAAACTGTCTCTGCTATGCGGCTTGGCACCGGAGCACAAAGGCCAAGCTTTTGGAATTGCTACTGCATTTCTTGTGCCATTCTTTTCAAGCTGCTTTTCTCTGTCTCCAGTGCAGAGAATAGCCTAAGTGGATAGGATGCTTTCATTTCATGATTCCTGGCCTTGCTGATCTTTTGAACTGCCAAACTCACATGCAGGGCCTTTACGCAAGCTATTCCCTTGCCTGGAAGGCTCTTCCGTGCTTTTCAGAAGCCAGCTGTCACCTTTGGCTAAGTCACTTGGCTGTCAGTGACTTTCTTGACGTGCCACTGGAGTCTAGCTACACTGATCACTGCCTGATGCTTCAGTTACTCATGCATGTATCTGTTGTCCCACCTCCTACTAGAAAGTTTTCATGAGGCTGATAATGGAATATTGCCTGCCAGTGTTGTTGTTCAGATGCTTAGTCGTGTCTGACTCTTTGCGACCCCATGAATTGCGGTACGCCAGACTTCCCTGTTCTTCTCTGTCTCACAGAACTTGCTCCAATTCATGTCCATTGAATCAGAGATGCCATCCAACCATCACATACTCTGTCATCCCCATTCTCCTCCTGCCTTCAATCTTTCCCAGCATCGGGGTCTTTTCTAATGAGTTGGCTTTTCACATCAGGTAGCCAAAGTATTGAAGCTTCAGCTTCAGCATCAGTCCCTCCCATGAATATTCAGGACTGATATCCTTTAGGATTGACTGGTTTGGTCTCTTTGCAGTCCAAGGGACTCTCAAGTCTTCTTCAGCACCACAGTTGAAAAGCATAGGTTCTTCAGTGCTCAGCTTTCTTTATGGCCCAACTCTGACATCCATATGTGAGTACTGGAAAATCCATAGTTTTGACTAGATGAACCTTTGTCAACAAAATAATGACTCTGCTTTTTAATATGCTGTCTAGGTCTGTCATAGCTTTTCTTCCAAGGAGCAAGTGTCTTTTAATTTCATTGCTGCAGTAACTATCTGCAATGATTTTGGAGCCTAAGAAAGTCTGTCACTGTTTCCGTTGTTTCCCCATCTATTTGCCATGAAGTGATGGGACTGGATGCCATGATCTTAGTTTTTTGAATGTTGAGTTTTAAGCCAGCCTTTTCACTCTCCTCTTTCACCTTCATCAAGAGGCTCTTTAGTTCCTCTTCGCCTTCTGCCACATCAGTAGACAAAGGATGTCACAGTCTTGCAGCCACTGCCTTGATGAGCTGGTGAGCCCTAAGGGAACTCAGGAAGGAAAAGAATACCTGCCCCCTGAAAGCCACCAGATTAAAGCCACTCCCCACAGGAAAATCAGGACCTGGAAACCAGATACTGGCCCCAGACAGCTGAGGTACCTATCAAAGGAATTAATTCAAACTCTCCTCATATATAGGAAAGTGCTAAATTCCTTAACTTGGCATTTTTAGTTTTCTTTCATTGACAGTAATCTCTTGTTCCTACTACCTGCCCTTTGTTGCCGAACTTCTCTGTAACCTCCTCGTCTCCTCGGAGCAGTTCTCTCGGGGTTACTTGAGATGCTGCTTCCGGGGCTTGAAGTCCTGAAAATTCCCTCTGAATAAAATATAACTCTCAACTTTTTGATTGCGAATATATTTTTACAAGGACATGAAACTTGTTTTGTTCACTGCGGTACCTGGTAAAGAGAATGATTATATTAGAAGAATGAATAAATTAGACTATGCTTCATCTGGGCTTAATCTGGAGGGCCAGGCCTGTGTGCAATGCCAGGAATACAGTGATGGGCGAAGAGAGCTTTGACTTGGGAGTGGGGTGGGGTGGGGTGAGGAGTGGCACAGGTCTAGACGGTAAAGACAGAAAATAAAACATACGCGTTATTAGAATATTAGCTTTGATAAGTGCTGCAGCAGAAAGCAGAGAACATAGCCAGGATCTAGCCTGGATTGTCTGATTCTTTCAGATAACTTTATTGATCATTCTATCAGAAAACAGGACAGAAAAGCAAATGTGTTTATTTAGTACTCTTCAGATAGATGGCATCGATTCTTTTTTTTTTTTTTTTTCTCTTTGTTTCTTTAGAAGCCCAGTATATCTCCAACCAGAGATACCCACATAAATCAATGGAGTCAGGCCAAAGAAATGAAGCTCTAGGCTGATTTTGCTTTAACACAATAAAGTTATGTGCTTATTAGTACACAAAGTACTAAAAAGCGCAACTTGTAATCCTTTAGGTCCTCTTTTTTTCTTTTTTTGATGAGAAAATAAAATTCTGTGAGACATAAGTGTGGATTGTGCTGTGTGTATCCCATCGTGCCTGACTCTTTGCAACCCCACGGACTGTACCCAGCTAGGCTCCTCTGTCCATGGGATTCTCGAGGCAAGAGTACAGGTGTGGGGTTGCCATTTCTTTCTCCAGGTGGTCTTCCTGAACCAGGGATCGAACCCGTCTCTTGCATCTCCTGCTCTGGCAGGAGAATTCGTTACCACTGCTCCATCTGGGAAGCCAAATGTGGATTAGACATTCTGAAATAAGTCAAAAGCCTGAACTAAGAAAAAAAATTACCCTAAAATAGAATTTAATGCACTTAATCCCATAAAAGGAATGGCTTTAATTAAAGACACTTAAATATCTAATCATGAAAGGATGATTTCTCCTGGCTGTGGTAGTGGGCTCTGTATTCAATGGTAACATGCAATTAAGGGAAATTTTTTATTCTGAGGTGCTATGCGAATTCAATGACCGAACTCATCTCCAAAAATCCTCTGATGGTAATTTAATTTCTTCAAACCAAGAAAATGGTGAGTGAATTTTATTAGGGGGTAGTAAAACCTAAAAATAAATTAGCTTAAAATATAATTCTTCTCTTGCATGAATATTTTATCGCCTAACAGCCGTATGTAACTCTTTACTGCCCTCCCATGATCAATTTTAGAAATGTTGCTTCTTTCAGAGAAAATTAAACTCTTCCATTATTAAGAAAATAAATTTAGTCATTGCCTCCAATGGATAAATTTAAATGGCCTCTTTTCCAGGAGACAGTATCTTCTGTGTCTCAAATTTCTCTACATTAGCTTATCCCCAAAAGTAATAACCAGGAAGGAAACTATAGCTTTTAATTGACGCTGTCTCAGAGCCCTGGGGATCTCCAAGAGCAGTGCTAGCTTCTTCCCTTTCAGGAAATATTACTCCCTCTCATTCAAAAACTAGAGGTGGGATTAAAGAAATTGAGTCAAGCCCACTCTCTGGTATAGTTTTTCTGTTGAAGTCGTTGGTCGAGATTGAATCCCAGTAGTTCGAATACAGCTTTACGGGAAATGTATTTCCTTACTTCTGGCCTGTATATGAAATTTAAAATAGTGATGTGGGCACGTGGGAGGCTTGTTTTATTTCCAGTGGTGGAAGGCGAGGGCGAGAAGTGAATCAGAGTGAAACAAATCGAGGGATTGAATTAAAATATGAGGAAACTGAGTTCCCAACAGTGAAATGATTCTCAAAGTGACACATTAAAAAGCAGAGGTTGATTCAGTCCCCCCGATTTCCTCTTCTCTGCAGCCTTTGTGCAGCCTGCACAAGAAGGTTAAAAAAAAACCTGTCTTCCAGGTGTGAACCTGGGTTTCAGCGTCTCTTCAGCCTCCATCCTTAAAACCTCCATGCTCTTGTGCTGCTCTCTGGTGACAAATAGCATGTACTACAGTTACTGGGCTTGGTCAGGCACGTCCCTCCATTCATTCAACAAACAGTTATGGAGGTCTACCAAATGCCTGCTATTGCTCCAGTCATTAGAGTTTCAGCAGTAAAAAGGAAATACAGTATTTCTGCCCCCGTGGAACTTATGTCCTAGAGGAGACATGACAGGGAACACAATATCTAAAACATGAGGACTATCAGTTCAGTTCAGTTCAGTTCAGTCTCTCAGTCGTGTCCGGCTCTGTGACCCCATGAATCGCAGCACGCCAGGCCTCCCTGTCCATCACCAACTCCCGGAGTTCACTCAGACTCACGTCGATCAAGTCAGTGATGCCATCCAGCCATCTCATCCTCTGTCGTCCCCTTCTCCTCCTGACCCCAATCCCTCCCAGCATCAGGATCTTTTCCAATGAGCCAATGCTTTGCATGAGGTGGCCAAAGTACTGGAGTTTCAGCTTTAGCATCAGTCCTTCCAATGAATACCCAGGGCTGATCACCTTTAGGATGGACTGGTTGGCTCTCCTTGCAGTCCAAGGGACTCTTAAGAGTCTTCTCCAACACCACAGTTCAAAAGCATCAATTCTTCTGTGCTCAGCTTTCTTCACAGTCCAACTTTCACATCCATACATGACCACAGGAAAAACCACAGCCTTGACTAGACGAACCTTTGTTGGCAAAGTAATGTCTCTGATTTTTAAAATGCTATCTAGGTTGGTCATAACTTTCCTTCCAAGGAGTAAGCGTCTTTTAATTTCATGGCTGCAGTCACCATCTGCAGTGATTTTGGAGCCCCTCAAAATAAAGTTTGACACTTTTTCCAATGTTTCCCCATCTATTTCCCATGAAATCATGGGACCAGATGCCATGATCTTCGTTTTCTGAATGTTGAGCTTTAAGCCAACTTTTTCACTCTCCACTTTTACTTTCATCAAGAGGGTTTTTAGTTCCTCTTCATTTTCTGCCATAAGAGTGGTGTCATCTACATGTCTGAGGTTATTGATATTTCTCCTGGAAATCTTGATTCCAGCTTGTGCTTCATCCAGCCCAGCATTTGGCATAGAAGTTAAATAAGCAGGGTGACAGTATACAACCTTGACGTACTCCTTTTCCTATTTGGAAACAGTCTGTTGTTCCATGTCCATTTCTAACTGTTGCTTCCTGACCTGCATATAGGTTTCTCGAAGGGCAGGTCAGGTGGTCTGGTATTCCCATCTCTTTCAGAATTTTCCACAGTTTGTTGTGATCCACACAGTCAAAGGCTTTGGCATAGTCAATAAAGCAGAAATAGATGTTTTTCTGGAACTCTCTTGCTTTTTCGAGGACTATAGAGATGAAGAAATCAGGAATGGGGTAGGCTTGGGTAGGCAAGAAGTTGCAACTTTAAATAGTGTGTGCAGGGAAGGCTGCAGTGAACAGAAGACATTTGCAAACAGACTTGAAGGAAATGAGCGAGTAACCCATATCAGTATCTGGGGGGAAATGGCCAACGCAGAGGAAATGAGGAGACGCCCAGGGGAGAGAGTACTCCTAGAATCT
>SJYX01017578.1:236335-252529 GCA_006410675.1 Oreotragus oreotragus | reverse complement strand
ATTGATATTTCTCCTGGAAATCTTGATTCCAGCTTGTGCTTCATCCAGCCCAGCATTTGGCATAGAAGTTAAATAAGCAGGGTGACAGTATACAACCTTGACGTACTCCTTTTCCTATTTGGAAACAGTCTGTTGTTCCATGTCCATTTCTAACTGTTGCTTCCTGACCTGCATATAGGTTTCTCGAAGGGCAGGTCAGGTGGTCTGGTATTCCCATCTCTTTCAGAATTTTCCACAGTTTGTTGTGATCCACACAGTCAAAGGCTTTGGCATAGTCAATAAAGCAGAAATAGATGTTTTTCTGGAACTCTCTTGCTTTTTCGAGGACTATAGAGATGAAGAAATCAGGAATGGGGTAGGCTTGGGTAGGCAAGAAGTTGCAACTTTAAATAGTGTGTGCAGGGAAGGCTGCAGTGAACAGAAGACATTTGCAAACAGACTTGAAGGAAATGAGCGAGTAACCCATATCAGTATCTGGGGGGAAATGGCCAACGCAGAGGAAATGAGGAGATGCCCAGGGGAGAGAGTACTCCTAGAATCTAAGGAGGCAGGAGAGCCTGAGCTGAGAGAAAGGGAGAGCACAGAAGCCTGGCCAGAGTGGAGGGAAGACGGAGAAAGGAGGGGCTATGGGCTTCCCAGGTGGCATTAGGGGTAAAGGACCTGCCTGCCAATGCAGGAGACATAAGACACACATTCAGTCCCTGGGTGGGGGAGACCCCCTGGAGCAGGGCATGGCACCACTCCAGTGTTCTTGCCTGGAGAATCCCATGGACAGAGGAGCCTGGTGGGCTGCAGTCCATGGGGCCGCACAGAGTCGGACTCGACTGAAGTGACTTAGCAGCAGCAGCATGGGGCCTGTTAGCTGTAGTAAGAGTCTGGCTTCCTTTGGGGTGATGGGAACTACTGGAGCTTGGTGAGTGGAGAGTGACGCAAAGGGTTTTATGTTTTTACAGTATACTGTGACTGTGGCATTGTGAAAGCACCCCCATGGTAGAAGCAGAGAGGTCAGTTAGGAGGCTGAGGCAAAATAATGGAGGAGAGCAGCTGGGAGAAAGCCGTGGAGGTGAGGTTTTGAACATGTTCTGAAGTCAGAGCCACCAGCATTTGCTGATGCTTTGATGTAGCGAAAGTGAAAGTCCCTTAGTCGTGTCTGACTCTTTGTGACCCCATGGACTGTGCCGCCCATGGAATTCTCCAGGCCAGAACACTGGGGTGGGTAGCCTTTTCCTTCTCCAGGGGGATCTTCCCAACCCAGGGATGGGAACCCAGGTCTTCTGATGTAAGGTGTGGGCAAAAAAGACGTGTCAATGTTGATCACAAAATATTTGACCTTAGGATGGTAGGATAGAGCTGCCGGTAACTAAGATAAGGAAAGACTAAGGAATTGATGCTTTGGAACTGTGGTGTTGGCGAAGATTCTTGAGAGTTCCTTGGATTGCGAGGAGATCAAAGCAGTTCATCCTAAAGGAAATCAGTTCTGGGTGTGCATTGGAAGGACTGATGCCAAAGCTGAAGCTCCAATACTTTGGCCACCTGAGGCGAAGAGCTGACTCATTGGAAAAGACCCTGATGCTGGGAAAGACTGAGGGCAGAAGAAGAAGGGGTCGACAGAGGATGAGATGGTCGGATGGCATCACCGACTCGATGGACATGAGTTTGAGCTCGCTCCGGGAGTTGGTGATAGACAAGGGATCCTGGCGTGCTGCAGTCCATGGGGTCGCAAAGAGTCAGACATGACTGAGAGACTGAACTGAACTGAAGGAAGGGTGGTTCATATGGTAAAGAATCTGCCTGCAATGCGGGAGGACCCAGATTCAATCCCTGGGTCAGGACTATCCCCTGGAGACGGGAATGACAACCTGCTCCAGTATTCTTGCCTGGAGAATCCTATGGACAGAGAAGGCTGGAGGGCTACAGTCCACGGGGTCTTAAAGAGTTAGATGCGACTGAGCAACTCCACTTCCACTTTCAAGCAAGAAGCAGGTTTTTGAGGAAAAATTTAAGAGTTCAGTTTGTGTATTTTAATTTTTATATTTATCTGCATATTTACCATTTACAGTGCTCTCCATTCCCTTATGTGGAGCTAAATGAGTGTTTGTCTGGTAAGATTTTCCTTCCCTCAGAGAGTGACCTCCTCTGATAGTTCATTTCATGCACATCTGTTGGCGATTAATCTCCTCTGCTTTTTTTTTTTTTGAAGTATGAAACAGTCTTTATTTCACTTTCATTTTTGAAAGATATTTTCACTGCATACAGAATTTTAGGTAGACGGTCTTCACCTTTCCTCCAAATGCATTCAATTGCTTCACTGTCTTCTGGCTTTCATAGCTTCCGACAATTCTGTGGTCTTTCTTTGTTCTCTGAATTTATTACACTTTTTTTCCCCCTAACTGCTCTTAAATCCTTTTCTTTATCATGTTTTCAACAACTTAATTTTGATGTGTGTTGGTGTGGTTTCCTTTATGTTTCTTTTCTTTGGGGTTCTTTGACCTTCTTGGATATGTGGGTTTATAGTTTTGTCACATTTATAATATTTCTTATTTATAACATTTCATTATTTCTTCAAATACGTTTTCTGTCACTTTTTTGGGTCTCCAATTACACTATGTTAGATTGCTTAATATTACCTCACAGGCTATGGATGCATTGTTCTTTTTTAAAAAATCTTTTTATCTCTATACTTCATTTTTGAGTATTTTCCGTCACTTTAAGTTTGCTTCAACATCTTTAAATTCACTGATCTTTTAAGGTGGGTCTAATCTGTGGATAATCCTATCCATATTTTTCATTTCTGATACATAGCTCTACACATCAAGTCAAATCCTTTTGTATCTTTCACTTCTTCCCTCATAATGTTGTTCATGCTTTATTCCATCTCCCTCAGTATATGGAGTAGAAACATAATAGTATTTAAGTTTCATTGTTTGCTAATTTCACCATTTCTATAAATTCTAGTTCTTTTGCTACTGATCAACTTTTCTCCTGGCGATCGGTCCTATATCCTGCTTCTGTGATGCCTATTTTTTTTTTTTTTTGAAGACAGACATTATAAATTTTATGTTGTTGGGTGCTAGATTGTGTGCTGAAAGTGAAAGTGAAGTCGCTCAGTTGTGTCTGACTTTTTGCGACCTGTGGACTGTAGCCCACCAAGCTCCTCTGTCCATGGGATTCTCCAGGCAAGAATACTGGAGTGGGTTGCCATTTCCTTCTCCAGGGGATCTTCCCAACCCAGGGATCGAACCCAGGTCTCCCACACTGTAGGCAGACGCTTTAACCTCTGCACCACCAGGGAAGCTCTTAATCACTTTAATAATGCCGGACTTCGTTCTGAGCTATGCTGTGCTGCATTGCTTCAGTCATATCCAACTCTTTGTGACCCTACGGTTGTGGCCTGCCTGGCTCCTCTGTCCACGGGATTCTCCAGGCAATGATACTGGAGTGGGTTGCCGTGCCCTCCTCCAGGGGATCTTCCCAACCCAGGGGTCGAACCCACGTCTTTTATGTCTCCTGCATTGACAAGCAGGTTCTTTACCACTAGTGACACCTGGGAAGCCAATGACATGCAATTAACTAAGCATCAGTTTGATCTTTTTGGGATCTACCTTCAACTTTGTTAGGGTGAGTTCACAGCACCCTTTATTATCAAATTCTTATTATGATTATTAAATTATCCCCAATACTAAGATGATACTCTTCTGAGGATTTTACCCAATTTTCCAATGCCTTACAAGATCTTTCTTTTTTGGCTGGTGAAAATATTAATTGTTCCCAACCCCGTGCGTCCTTCGCTATTAGAACTGTTCCCCTGTTGCTTTTGGAATGCTTTCTCCAGTCTCAGGGCATTTCCTTTCAGCTATACTCATATCAGTACTCAGACAAAAACTCAAACTCTTTCTGTGTGACTTCCTCCTCTCTGGAATCTGCCTCACAAATTCTAGCTACCTCAGACTCTCTGAACTCAGATCTCAGTCTTCCAAATTAGTGAGGTACCTGGGCTCTGTTTAGGTTCCTTTTCCTCTCTCTTCAGCCCAGAAACTCTCTCTACATAGTAAGCTGTTCTGACCGTAGGACCCGCTGTTAATCTTCCTTCCCACAGGATCACTGTTTACACTCTCTGTTGTCCAATGCCTGAAAAAGATCATTTCCCAAACTTTATTTTGCTGGTTGTATAATATTGGGGTGCTGCTGGTGGTGGTGGTCACGTCCAGTCTCTGGACTTCCATCTGGGCAGGAAGCAGAAATCCTTAGGGCATTTTAATTTGGCATGTGTCTGTTGAACATGCAAGTGAAGATGTCAAGTTGGCAATTAGATATATGAATTTGGAGTTCACGAAAGAGATTCAGGTTGGAAATACACATTTATGATGTAAATTTATCACCTTTTGTCTTGGAAAATTTCTCCCCACCTTTGGCTCCAGTCATCCCATCAGAGCTAAATGGTTCCTTCTATCCCATCAAGAATCTACTAAGGAGGAGATGGACTAAAAAAAATAAGATGGTCTAGTGTCATTGAGTTACATTTTCCATGTATATATTTATATGTTAATAAGACTTACCCCAGGGTCAATATCTTTGCCAAGCAAACAAGTATATTTTACCTGAAGTGCCAATTCCTGTCTATAAATAGTAGTTTCCTGAAGTGTTATATACAGGAGGAATCCAAGGTCATGCCCAGGCTCAGGGGGAATGAGTACTATGATTGATTATCCCCTTCTGTTGTGGGAGCAGGAGTGAAAATAGAGGCAACAATACCATGTGTTTAGCCCACCTGTCTTAGCATAAATTAATAAATGGGTATAATGGGGGCAAGTGACATACAAATGATACAAAACAGACTATCAACTATTCTTTCATTGAGGAAGATATTGGTTAATTATTTCTGAAGAATAGTTCATATACAAATACCTCCAATCACAGATTAGTCAAGAACGAAAATGCTTGTTCCATTTTCTCCAGAATCATATGGTTGGCGAAAAGAATATTTTCTTATATAAACCACACGTGGTTTCATTTAACATAGTGGAGGGTGGTGCCAACAGGTGAAAGAAATTGCTCTCCTTTCTATCTTGTAGGGTTCATCACTGAGACCTCACTATTTTTACAGTATAAGGCCAATCTAGAAAAACAGATTTCGTTCTCTAACATAAATGTTAAGAAAAGATTTACCTGTATCATCAGAGCTCAACCTTCTTTGGATTATATTGAGTTGTATCTTCAAGCTTGTATTGCATAGTGTTTGGAAAACAGTAAGCATTCAATGAAAGTTTCCTAAATATGTAATGTGATGTTTCCATTTTCTACCTCAGCCTATTCTTGAAGATTTCCCTTGGTGAAAAGTGTTGACACGTGTGGGCTCACAAAAGCATCTCAGGGTGGCAGACCAGCCTTCTTTAAAAAACTGAACTTAAGGTAGATATAGCACTTCCCTGGTGGCTCAGAAGTAAAAAATCCACCTGGAATGCAGGAGATGTGGGTTTGATCCCTGGGTTGGGCAGATCGCCCGGAGGAGGGCATGGCAACCCATTCTAGTATTCTTGCCTGGAGAATTCCATGGACAGAGGAGCCTGGTGGGCTACGGTCCAGAGGGTCGCAAAGAGTTGGACACAACTGAAGCAACTAAGTGTGCACGTTTAGAATCTTCAGTTAATTTATAATTTTAAAAAATCACTTTGACTAGTAGGACATGTTTGAAGTGCTAAATCTGGAATTAGGCAGACTTCCTAGACTGCTACATAAATTTCGAAGAACGTGATTCAGTTCAGTTCAGCTCAGTGGTGTCCGACTCTTTGCGACCCCATGAATCGCAACACGCCAGGCCTCCCTGTCCATCACCAACTCCTGGAGTTCACTCAAATTCATGTCCATCGTGATTATGAGGGCCTAAAATACGGTTTCTGTACTGCATGAATGGGGAAAAGCTATGTAGGTAGGGAGATGGATTCCTCTTACCCCTGGGGATGACTGAAGGGGTTTCTGGGCCCACTGTGTCCAGCAATCTACAATTAGACCTGTTTGCCTCTACAGCCTCATGGATATAGTAGCTTTTTATATGTAAATTATGGAAAAGCTATGAGAACTCTATGTATACCGTGCTCCTGCTCAGTCGTGTCCAACTCTTTGCAATCTTCTAGACTGTAGCTATTCATGTTCCTCTGTCCATGGGATTTTTCAGGCAAGGATACTGGAGTGGGTTGCCATTTCCTCCTCCAGGGGATCATCCTGACCCAGGGATCGAACCCACGACTCCCTTGTCTACTGCATTGGCGGGTGGATTCTTTACACACTGAGCTATTGAGAAGGCCCATGAGAATACTGGCCTAAACTAATTCATTGACCATGAGGATGGTAAAGAGGGGTTTGGTCTCCAAAATTCTGAAGGGACAAAACTGATCAAACTTGGTGGTTAATGTGAGGGCAAGAGACAGTGATGAGTCAAGGATGACCCATTCATTTGCTCAGGTGCCTAGGTATATAAAAGTGGTGATTTTGCAAACTGAGGCTGGAAACACAGAAGGAAGGGCATGTTTTGAACCAGTGGTTCTCAACATATGGTTCCAGGACTAGCTTTTATTAGCCTCACCCGGGAACGTGTAAGATAAGCAAACTCTCAGGACCTAACCCAATCTATAGAATCAGAAGCTCTGGGCATGGGGCACAGCAACCTGTTTTCACAAGACCTCTGGGGGAGTCTGACGTTTGACAGAATTTGAGATCCCCTGCTTTGATGGGAAGGTGGTGACACTTTCCACTTGAGGCTTGTGGAATGTTCCAGTAGAATGTCCAGATGGAAGTGCTCAAGGGGCACGTCTACTATTGATCTTATCGTAGTCAGTACTATGGATGTGTTATTTTGAGTGAATGAAGGTGTCAGGCTCCTTTTTAAAATCTTGTTTCCAGAGGATAACAGTAAAAGATGCTTACTCCTTGGAAGAAAAGTTGTGACCAACCTAGATAGCATACTGAAAAGAAGAGACATTACTTTGCCAACAAAGGTCCGTCTAGTTAAGGCTACGGCTTTCCAGTGGTCATGTATGGATGTGAGAGTTGGACTGTCAAGAAAGCTGAGCACCGAGGAATTGATGCTTTTGAACTGTAGTGTTGGAGAAGACTCTTGAGTGTTATGCCCGCAATCCAAGTTCCCAAAACTGAGAAAACAAGACATTCACAGCAATGCAAAAGCAAAAAGGGAATTTATTTCTGACTCGAGCCAGGGCTCCTGTCACATCCAACGCAGTGGAGTGGGGCAAGAGCCCCGAGCCCTGAATTACAGCAGTGTTTATAGGTTTAGAACAAAGACAGGGAGTTGGCGGGGATGGATTGGTTGTAGGGGTTATTAGGTATTTATTAATTGGTTAATTTTTCACACGCGTGGGCTTGCTTAGGGGACTTTTCATGTTATCTGGGAGTCTGGGAATATGCTGACTGGCTGAGCCCCAAGGTCGGGGGGAGGATGATCTCAGTTCCTTCTGGGCAGTGACCTAGTTTTTCCCATAATTGTAGCTCTGGCCCACTTTAGTCCTTGAGGCCTGTCATGAGTCAGGTCTCAACATTCCCCCCTGTCCTTTGATCATGGAGAGGAATCTTCCTCTCCGTTCTGAGATACTGCCTGATATTGTTGTCTCAGTATCATCACTTGAACTGTACTGATACGTTATTTTACAAAGGTTATTAATCTGTTTAAAATGCAAGGGCCAAAGGTAAGGATAAGTAGGAGTATAATAAGTGGACCAAGCAAGGTAGAAATTAACGTTGTACTGATGCCTTTTAACCCAAACCCAATCTCCTGATCCTATATTATGGGACGGGATCGTTCCTTTGTTTTGGTCTTTATGGATTTCCCATATCAGTAACCAGATATGTTTATGTACTTTATTTAAAGCTAGCATCTCTTGTTGAAAAGCACGCAACGAGAGAGATGGTCTATTTTTCCCTTTAAACACTGGACAAATGGGGGATGGACTTTCATATATGATTTCAAAGGGAGTCAGACCCAGTTTATAGGGGGTATTGTGCGCCCGAAAGAGCGTGAAGGGAAGGAGGGTCACCCAGTCCCCGCCAGTCTCTACTGCCAGTTTTGTCAGTTTCTTTTAGGGTCCGATTTATCCATTATCAGAGCCGATAGATGCCGGCAGCCCAAACCTAGGTATAATCTCTTCTAGGAGCTCTTTAGCCATCACTACTGCTGTCTCTTTTTTAGTGGGGTAAGTTTCTATCCACCCGGAAAATGTGTCAACCAAAACTAGCCGGTATCGATATCCATAATTGCCTGGCTTTACCTCAGTGAAATCTATCTCCCAGTGATGTCCTGTCCTACCCCCTCACCGCCCCCCACCCCGATATCTTACACCTGTGTGCTGTCCTTTTCCCGGTCTCGTCATCTGACAGGCCTTGTAGGTGCAGACCATATCTTGGATGGTTTTCTTCTGCTGGGGAAACCGCAGCTGCGCTGTTTGTAGAAGTGTCAAAGTCTTTTTCTCTCCCAAATGGGTGGTTTGATGCAAATGGGTACAGAGGTGTTTGCCCAGGTTGTCGTCATGGTCTCGATACCATCCATTTTTGCCAACAGGACGGGTGGTATTATCTTGCACCCAGCGTAAATCAGAGGGGGAATATATGGGGCTTGGGGGAAGAGTTCCCATCCCCGGCGGTGGCAATCCCACAGTCAGTACAGAGGTCCTGTAATCTCCAGCAGCTGCTTCACGGGCTGCTGCATCGGCAGCTCGGTTCCCCCGGGCTTTTTCACCGGCAGCAGGGGAGTGTTCCGTGGGGACTGGCATTTTTTGAGAATTCCTACCCCCAGGAGGCGCTGTGATTCCTTGCTGTGCCTTCTGACTCATGGGGTACTGTTTTATCCTCACAGGAGTAGCATTTGCTTTTAATTCAACAATGATGGGAGGTCTTTGTTTGGCCAGTCCCATTCCTGCTGTTTCTGCCCAGGCCAGAGGGTATTTTTGGATCCATGGTTGCATATCAGGATCCACAGCCGCAGGGGGCTTTGGTGAATACAGTCTGTATTCATCCCTCAGTGCCAGAGACAAAACATGAATTGGTTGTCTAAGCCCGTCCATGACCGATATCCCTCCAGAGTCAAAGTGGATTTGCGCATTGACTTTGGACAATAGGTCTCTTNCAGGATCCACAGCCGCAGGGGGCTTTGGTGAATACAGTCTGTATTCATCCCTCAGTGCCAGAGACAAAACATGAATTGGTTGTCTAAGCCCGTCCATGACCGATATCCCTCCAGAGTCAAAGTGGATTTGCGCATTGACTTTGGACAATAGGTCTCTTTCTAATAAAAGGGGCCGGACATTCTGGTATCACCAAAAATGAATGAGATACCTGTTGGGCCCCCAAGTCCACTTTTCGTTTAGTAGTCCAGTAATACCTTTTTGTCCTGGTGGCCCCCTGGACCAAACTAGTCTTTTTGGACATTGGCCCAAATATTTGATTGAGAACTGACTACTGGGCTCCCGTATCCACCATGAAGCTGACCAGTTTCTCCTCCATATTGATAGTTACCCAGGACTTGGGGAGGGGGGGCCGGGCTTTGACCCCCCAATCATTATCTTCCCCCGCATATAAGACGCGGGTCCCGGAGGGAGATTCCTCCTTTCTTACTGTCTTTCTCTTCAGGTCTCTTTTGGGGCACTCATGCTTCCAGTGTCCCTGCTCTTTGCAGTATGCGCATTGGTCTCTCTTTAGGGCCGGCCTGGCTGGTTTTCCCCTTCCTCCTGACCGGGTGTCTCTAGCCCTCTGGGATTTGGGCCCTGTTCTCGCCCCCGTGAAGAGGATTCGAGCTAGCTCCTTCTGATTCCTCTGGTTTTCTTCAGGCCTGTATTCCCTCTCCTCCCTTCTAATCCGTTCCGCATGTTCCCTTTCCTCTCGTCTAATCCGTTCTTCCCTCTCCTCAGGAGTCTCCCTATTGTTAAACACCTTTTCAGCTACCTTTACCAGATCCTGTATCGACAATTCCCCTACCCTCTCTACCTTCTGTAACTTTCTCCTGATATCCGGAGCTGCCTGATTAACAAAAGCTAGCAAAACCGCTGCGGGATTCCTCAGCCTGAGGGTCCATGGGCGTATACTGCCTCAAAGCCTCCATTATCCTCTCTAAAAAGGCTGCCGGGCTTTCATCTGGCTCCTTCCTGCCTTATATAAATTCATTGGTCTCCTGGCGGCTGCCCGGAGGCCAGCCGTCAGAGTCTGGCGGTACACTCGGAGACGCTCCCTACCTTCAGGGCGTTCAAAATCCCAGTTCGGCCACAACAGAGGGAACCCCTCCTCGATCAGGTGGGGCTGCGTGGTGGGCCTTCCATCCATTCCTAACACATTTTTCCGTGCCTCCGACAGGATTCGTTCCCTCTCTTCCGTGGTAAAAANTATCTGGCTCCTGCCTTATATAAATTCATTGGTTTCCTGGCGGCTGCCCGGAGGCCAGCCATCAGAGTCTGGCGGTATACTCGGAGACGTGCCCTACCTTCAGTGCGCTCGAAATCCCAGCTCGGCCGCAACAGAGGGAACCCCTCCTCGATCAGGTGGGGCTGCGTGGTGGGCCTTCCATCCATTCCTAGCACGTTTTTCCGTGCCTCCGACAGGATTCGTTCCCTCTCTTCCGTGGTAAAAAGCACCTGCAACAGCTGCTGACAATCATCTCAGGTGGGGTTGTGAGTAAACAGGATAGATTCCAAAAGATCAATAAGGCCTTGGGGTTTTTCAGAGAAAGAGGGGTTTTGAGCTTTCCAGTTATATAAGTCACTCATGGAGAAAGGCCAGTATTGGTAGGTCCGTTTGCCATCAGAATTTGCTGGCCCGACCCAGACAGGAAACGCCCGAATGGAGGAGGAAGGGGCCTCTCGGCTCCGCAGTCAGACGCGTCTCTGCCCCCTTGGGTCCTTCCGCGAGTTCCCTGGGCCGCCCCGCTCCTGCTGCGGAGCCGAGGGTTCCGGGTCCCTCCTTTGTTTTCCAGACAACACCTGCGGAACCTTGGGAGCTAGGGTGGCGGGATACACAGGGGAGGCGACATTTCTGTGTCTAAATCAATGAGGCTAGGGTATAGAGACGATTCCTGGAGTGTCGGCTTCTTCCAGCTCTCCCGTGCCTCACGGTCTTTTCCTTGGAGACTTCCGCGACCAGGCCCTGTGGAACGGAAGCACTGGGGGTTGTGAATGAAGGGTTTCAGCCAAGCTGGAGGGTCTTGTACTAGCATTTGCCAGACCAGGATGTAAGGAGCTTGGTCTGGATGGCCCCGAGGGTCAGGAGCCTGGAAACACCTGAATGGTGAACGAAGGGGCCTCTCGGCTCCCGTAGTCAGACGAGTCTCCGCCCCCTTGGTTCCTTCCGCGAGTTCCCTGGGCCGCCCCCCCCTCCAAGCCGAGGGTTCTGGGTCCCTCCTTTGTTTTCCAGACAACACCTGCCATACCTGTTGGGGCAAGGGTGGCGGGATATATGGGGGAGGTGAGATTTCAGTGTCTAAATCAATGAAGTTAGGGTATAGAGATGATTCCTGGAGTATTGGCTTCTTTCGGCTCTCCTGTGCCTCACGGTCTTTTTCCTTGGAGACTTCCGCGACCAGGACCTGTGGAACAGAAGCACTGGGGGGTTGTAAATGAAGGGTTTCAGCCAAGCTGGAGGGTCTTTTACTAGCTTTTGCCAGACCAGAATGTAAGGAGCTTGGTCTGGATGGCCCCGAGGGTCAGGAGCCATTATTATTATTATTATTATTATTTTAAGACTGCCAGGATGACAGGCAAACCGAAAGTTCCCTCTGGTGGGCCAGCTGACCCCAAATGCTGGCCGCTCAGATGAGCAAAGGTCACTAGTCTGCTCCTCTTCACTAGCATCGACAGATTATGAGCCTTGGACTTAAAATCAGGAAAATGATCAGTCATTACAGACAGGCCATGACTGCAGCACTCACAATAAGCACACAAAAAGCAAGCACGGCGCTGGCACACAGAAACAGGCGACAGACAGATGACAAACAAATATCAGCCAAAAACATTGAACTAGGTTTATCCCGGGTTGTTGTCGTTCTGTTCCTCAAAATTACCTTACCGAAGGGCGTCCATTGCCCACTAGATTCAGGATCGGGAGAGACGCTCTCCCCCATTCCCTTACAGAACAGTTCACAGAACCAGCTGCCTTCCAGCTCGAATGCTGGACCTCGGACTTATGCTGGCTGGGCTACTCTTTCGCCCCCTGACCTGATGCCGGTGTCCAGATTTATTTCCTCCTAGTGAGGCTTCCCTTATGCCTGGAAAGTGTTGTTCTTCTCAGTCAAGGGATCCCAGATGAGCCCCCAAATGTTATGCCCGCAGTCCAAGTCCCCAAAACTGAGAAAACAAGACATCCACAGCAATGCAAAAGCAAAAAGGGAATTTATTTCTGACTCGAGCCAGGGGTCCTGCCACATCCCATGCACTGGAGTGGGACAAGAGCCCCAAGCCCTGAATTACAGCAGTATTTACAGGTTTAGAACAAAGACAGGGAGTTGGCAGGGGTGAATTGGTTGTAGGGGTTATTAGGCATTTATTAATTGGCTAATTTTTTCACGTGCGTGGGCTTGCTGAGGGGACTTTTCATGTTATCTGGAAGTCTGGGAATATGCTGACTGGCTGAGCCCCAAGGTCAAGGGGAGGATGATCTCAGTTCCTTCTGGGCAGTGACCCAGTTTTTCCCGTAAATTGGCCCACTTTAGTCCTTGAGGCCTGTCATGAGTCAGGTCTCAACACTGATATTCCAGGTTCCTATGCAATATTGCTCTTTACAGCATCGGACCTTGCTTATATCACCAGTCCCATCCACAACTGGGTATTGTTTTTGCTTTGGCTCCATCCCTTCTTTCTTTCTGGAGTTATTTCTCCACTGACCTCCAGTAGCATATTGGGCATCTAATAACCTGGGGAGTTCCTCTTTTGGTATCCTATCATTTTGCCTTTTCATACTGTTCATGGGGTTCTCAAGGCAAGAAAATG
Organism: Oreotragus oreotragus; assembly: GCA_006410675.1. Classification (NCBI taxonomy): domain Eukaryota; kingdom Metazoa; phylum Chordata; class Mammalia; order Artiodactyla; family Bovidae; genus Oreotragus; species Oreotragus oreotragus. The sequence goes on along the minus strand of SJYX01017578.1, from coordinate 239,555 downwards.
CTCTGGTCATAGCAAACACCCTCTTCCAACAATACAAGAGAAGACTCTACACATGCACATCACCAGATGGTTGACACCAAAATCAGACTGATTATATTCTCTGCAGCCAGAGATGGAGAAGCTCTATACAGTCAACAAAGCAAGATCAGGAGCTGTGGCTCAGATCATGAACTCCTTATTACCAAATTCAGACTCAAAATGAAGANGAGTTCCTCTTTTGGTATCCTATCATTTTGCCTTTTCATACTGTTCATGGGGTTCTCAAGGCAAGAAAATGCTCTGGTCATAGCAAACACCCTCTTCCAACAATACAAGAGAAGACTCTACACATGCACATCACCAGATGGTTGACACCAAAATCAGACTGATTATATTCTCTGCAGCCAGAGATGGAGAAGCTCTATACAGTCAACAAAGCAAGATCAGGAGCTGTGGCTCAGATCATGAACTCCTTATTACCAAATTCAGACTCAAAATGAAGAAAGTAGGGAAAACCGTTAGACCATTCAGGTATGACCTAAATCAAATCCCTTATGATTATACAGNCGAATGAGTGACTGAACTGAACTGAATTGAGGACAACAGATAGGGTCACAGGGAGCATTTCCTTTAGGAAAATGGTTCAAACACTTGGATGATAGTTATAAAGTTAGTATTTCGGTCTTAAAGCTATCCTTTCTCTCTCAGGCCAGAAATTCAGCTAGCTGACTCACTGGTTGATTTATGTCCATCTCTTTCCACTGCTCTCTGTGCCTCATTTACTAAATGGCTTGAGTACATCCTGTGTGCAACTCTCCAGTAGAAATAGGGAAGTACATGCACACTGGAAGGAACTTTGCCATTTGGGCTCATCACTAGGTGTCACCCACACAAGGGTGAAAGAGGGAAGGGGCAAGTAGTGGCCAGACTGACTGCCTCTTCCTCCGGCAGTCTATTTTGTATAGGAGAGTCAGCAGTGGCCCTTGGGCTAAGTTCAGCCCACAGTCAGTTTTTGTTAATAAACTTTATCAGAACAGTGCCGTGCCCATCAGTTTACAAATTGTCCATGGCTGCTTTTTCATTACACGGCTGAGTTGCGGAGTTGTGACCGGGATAGTACAAACTGCAAATCTAAAACCTTTACTCTCTGGCCTTTTATAGAAAAAGTTTGCTGATCTCTGCTTTAGACCAGTGGTTCTCACAGTTCAGCTTGCAGCAGAGCCCACAGGGGCTTTCTTGAAAACAGAGGATATGCAGGCTGTACCTAGGTCGGTAACCTGGGAATTCCTATTTCTAGCAAGTTCCCAGAAGAGGCTGATGCTGCTGGTCAGAGGACCACACTTTGAGAACCACTGCTTTCGTGTAAGCCCTCAGGGTACGCATGTCTGGATCAAAGGGAAAACTTGCCTCTAGCTACAAGTTCAAGGGGTTATTTCAGATTCTGTCTCTATCTCAGCTTGAACTGTCATCACTCTTGAACTCCATTTTCATCCTATTGTCTTTTTTCCTTCCCCTTTATCCAAACCTTTAAGGTAAAAGAATTCGTTAGAAAAATATGCTCAACAGTTTTATTACTGTCCTGAGGTGAAATATGCTACAATTTTGGCATCTAGATCTTTCAGAACTAGCAACTACTGTAATCAATAATAGGCTTCCCAGGTGGCACTAGTGGTGAAGAACGCACTTCTCTTCCTCCGGCAGTCTATTTTGTATAGGAGAGTCAGCAGTGGCCCTTGGGCTAAGTTCAGCCCACAGTCAGTTTTTGTTAATAAACTTTATCAGAACAGTGCCGTGCCCATCAGTTTACAAATTGTCCATGGCTGCTTTTTCATTACACGGCTGAGTTGCGGAGTTGTGACCGGGATAGTACAAACTGCAAATCTAAAACCTTTACTCTCTGGCCTTTTATAGAAAAAGTTTGCTGATCTCTGCTTTAGACCAGTGGTTCTCACAGTTCAGCTTGCAGCAGAGCCCACAGGGGCTTTCTTGAAAACAGAGGATATGCAGGCTGTACCTAGGTCGGTAACCTGGGAATTCCTATTTCTAGCAAGTTCCCAGAAGAGGCTGATGCTGCTGGTTAGAGGACCACACTTTGAGAACCACTGCTTTCGTGTAAGCCCTCAGGGTACGCATGTCTGGATCAAAGGGAAAACTTGCCTCTAGCTACAAGTTCAAGGGGTTATTTCAGATTCTGTCTCTATCTCAGCTTGAACTGTCATCACTCTTGAACTCCATTTTCATCCTATTGTCTTTTTTCCTTCCCCTTTATCCAAACCTTTAAGGTAAAAGAATTCGTTAGAAAAATATGCTCAACAGTTTTATTACTGTCCTGAGGTGAAATATGCTACAATTTTGGCATCTAGATCTTTCAGAACTAGCAACTACTGTAATCAATAATAGGCTTCCCAGGTGGCACTAGTGGTGAAGAACGCACTTGCCAAGGCAGGAGATGTAAGAAACGTGGGTTCAAGGCCTGGGTTGGGAAGATCCTCTGGAGAGGGGCATGGCAACCCACTCCAGTATTCTCACCTGGAGAATCCCATGGGCAGAGGAGCCTGGCGGGCTACAGTCCATGGGGTCGCAGAGTCGGACATGACTGAAGTGATCTAGCATGCACAAACGTAATCAATAATATCTTTTCCTTTAGCTTTAGTCTTATATCTATTTACCCTGTTCCAGTAATATATTAAATAAATAATTTGAGGTCATGACATTTTTCCTCTTGATTGGGTGAAAGCTTCAAAGGAGAGGGAAATTATGCTTTTCATTAGACAAGTGACTACATCCATCAGCTTGAAATAGGATTTAGGGGGAAGCTGAGACTAGATTGAGTAAAAGTGATGGTTGCTTTCTCCATCTTGATGAGTAGACCTTTACAAGGCTGTTTCATTACTTTGTTAGAAGTGCTAGCAATTAAGACAATTACTAGAGTAACTATGTGATCAGTCATGATTGACTCTTTGTGACCCTTTTGGATTGTAGCCCACCAGGCTCCTCCGTCTATGGGATTTCCCAGGCAAGAATACTGGAGTGGGTTGCCATTTCCTCTTCCGGGGGATATTCTGACCCAGTAATCAAACTTGAATCTCCTGCATTGCGGGTGGATTCTTTGTCTGTTGAGCCATTGGGAAGCCCTACTAGAGTAACAGGCGAGATCATATAGAAATATAGGTGAAAGCAGCTTCAGTGTATTGATAACAGAACTACTCATGTGGCTACTGCTTTCTGTGCTTACAGAAAC
>SJYX01017578.1:199276-227305 GCA_006410675.1 Oreotragus oreotragus | reverse complement strand
TCCAGTTTCATCCATCTTATTAGAACTGATTCAAATGTATTCTTTTTAATGGCTGAGTAATACTCCATTGTGTATATATACCACAGCTTTCTTATCCATTCATCCGCTGATGGACATCTAGGTTGTTTCCATGTCCTGGCTATTATAAACAGTGCTGCGATGAACACTGGGATACATGTGTCTCTTTCAATTCTGGTTTCCTCAGTGTGTATGCCCAGCAGTGGGATTGCTGGGTCATATGGCAGTTCTATTTCCAGTTTTTTAAGGAATCTCCACACTGTTCTCCATAGTAGCTGTACTAGTTTGCATTCTCACCAACAGTGTAAGAGGGTTCCCTTTTCTCCACACCCTCTCCAGCATTGATTGCTTGTAGACTTTTGGATCGCAGCCATTCTGACTGGTGTGAAGTGGTATCTCATTGTGGTTTTGATTTGCATTTCTCTGATAATGAGTGACGTTGAGCATGTTTTCATGTGTTTGTTAGCCATCTGTATGTCTTCTTGGAGAAATGTCTGTTTAGTTCTGTGGCCCATTTTTTGATTGGGTCATTTATTTTTCTGGAATTGAGCTGCAAGAGTTGCTTGAATATTTCTGAGATTAATTCTTTGTCAATTGCTTCATTTGCTATTATTTTCTCCCATTCTGAAGGCTGTCTTTTCACCTTGCTTATAGTTTCCATTGTTGTGCAGAAGCTTTTAATTTTAATTAGGTCCCATTTGTTTGTTTTTGCTTTTATTTCCAATATTCTGGGAGGTGGGTCATAGAGGATACTGCTGTGATTTATGTCAAAGAGTGTTTGTTTTTGAGGCAGGGATAGAAGTTTGAAGATTTTCAAACCCATGATGGCTGGTGCCCTTAACCTTGTTATTCAAGGGTCAACTGTACATTCTTGAGAACCTATTGTAACATCCTTGCTTGTGTTCTCCACCACATCTAGGATGGAGTAGGCTTTCTGAGGATGTATGTTTAATTGCATTAATAGAATTTGGCACAGGGCAAGGCCCACCATCTGTGCTTAGTAAACTTACAATTTTTCATTGTTTCTATGACAAATCTTAATATTAAATAACAGTGAAGACCTTTAAGAAATTAGCCGGCCTGAAGCATTAACATAAGCAAGGCATGTGGAGAAAATAAATTATGCCAGGTTCTCTAAGCAGCTTTTTAGTAAACTGAAGGGAGGTCACCATGGACTGGTTAGGGGGTTACAACTAGAGGAGGCAGGAGAAACAGAAATAAACAATCAAAACAGCAAATTTAACAGTAACTGAGGAATAGATGGCGTAGGAGAAGGACTTGCATCTTGAAAGAGATTGCCCTGGGATTTCTGGTGGAAGAGGCAACTGGGGCACATCACAGCTGTTGGATTAAGAGGAGATAAAGAATAGACTTTCATCACTACCGTCAGTCACTGCAGGGCTCCCTGGTGGGACTGCCATTTTTGTTGTTGCTGTCGCAGTGCCACTAAGCTATCTCCAAGACAGAACCTGCTGTGCAGTACAAGACAAACAAAAATAACTTCTAACATTCAGAAGCTTGCTTTCAGTCCCTTGATTCTCATTCAAGTTGACTAGTGTCTTGGTCCCGGCTGCTCTCACTGAAATACCATAGACTAGGTGGCTTAAACAACATTGATTCCTCCCAGTTCCAAAGGCTGGAAGTCCAGGACCACCAAGAAGATCTGGTATCTGGTGAAAGCTGACCTCCTGGCTTACAGACAGCTGCCTTCTTGCTGTGTGCTCACATGGCCAAGACAGAGATGTCTTTCTCCTGTCTCTCCTTATAAAGGTACTAATCCCACTCATGAGGGCTTCCCCCTTATGACCTACTTCCTTCCTAAAGGACCCCATCTCCAAACACCATCACCTTGGGGATTAGGTTTCAACATATGAATTTTGGGGGAACTTAGACATTTAGTCCATCGCACTGTGACAAGCATAGGCTTTTGCAAAAACTGTTGATGAGCTAAATCTTTATTAGATGGGTTAGTCTGTGAACTAAGGAAATGGAGGGAAAAAGGATGATCACATCAGAGACCACGGTTACTTGTGAATGTATGCAGGAAGCTTGTCTGGAGTAGGCGGCATTCCCAAGGGAGTCCAGCAGGGTGCGCTAAGAGGCTAGGGGAAGGGAACACACTAGGGACCTGCAACCTCACATTCGCTGAGTGAAAGGTAGACTTATAAGGTTATACTGACATTCATTGCAGATTTATCTGGATGAGGGCAGGAGAATATTGGGATAGAAAAAGAGAGAGATAGCAAGTAGGTCAAACAGCATAGATGCAAGGATTTCTGGAATATTATGAAATAATGCAATTTAAACATTGAGCCTTTGTGCCTAGATTGAAAAATACCCTGAAAGAATTTGCAGATTTGTCCCTAAAACAAACTACAGTAAATTTATTCTTTGCATATGAGCCTGGTGCACAGTAGGCAAGATGCTATCCCGAGTTCGTGGAAATATCTGTGCTTCTGCCTTTTTCTTCATCATGTACATTAAAGCATATGAGGATAGTATGTCAAAAGTGACACCATCAATCTTTCTTCCTGGGATTGGTTATGACCAAAAGGGGCTCTAATAGTGTTGTCTTTGGCAGTGAATAAATATAGTCATTTTCTAAATGCAGAGCAGCAGCCTCAAGAGTTACTAACAGACAGACCAATGTATTAATTGGACCTCCTTCCCTGTTTCTCTGTCTACTGAGTATCACAGCTGAGAAATATATAGCCTCCTCTTTTGGCTTGGGGGGATATTCCCAGGGGACCATTAACCTTACTTTGTCCGTGGCTCCAGAAGATATGACCAGTTTAAACTGCTCCTTTAGCAGCTTAATCTGCTCTACACTGGGAAAGCAAGGCTGTGTAAGGAAGGGTGTTTCTTGCTTGGGTTGAAAATCCAAACACTAAATATGCTAAAAACATCTATGTCAGGGATATATTATATAGAGCTCTATGTCTTGACATAGTCACATGTTCATTATGTCTAAAGTAGTTTTCAGTTCTAAAGACAGAGTTAAAAGCTATACAATACAACTCAACACAGTGGGAAGAAATGAGAGCTTAAACAGTGTTGAAATGTGGAGTTTGAAGGCTTAGAGATCACAATCCATACTTGGATTATACCTATAAATTATTAAGCAGGGTCAGGGATTGAGAAGACAAAGTGAGGTCAGTCTGAGCTCAGAGTGTTCTTCATCAGACCTTTGCTTCACCATTAATGTGAAGAAACATCAGAAGGGACTATGATCCCAGCACTTTCCGCTCTTTCTTCACTGAGGAGAAATGTGATGTTCATCACATTCTGACCAATTACATACTCAGGTCTGTGTATACATTTGAATGTGTTCCATTAATTTATCTGCCTAATCCTCTGCTGACACCACATTTTTAACTATCCTCTGTTTAGTTCAACTTGTTTATTTTCTATGTTTTAAACATTTATACAACACCATGTGCAAAATGTTTTTTAATGACTTTTAAGTATTAAATCATTTCATCTTCAAGTAATCGAGTGGCATAAATTCTAGCTCCCTCAGTCCATATTCAATGGAAATGTTAGTCCTCCCACCACCACACCCATTCTCCCTGAAGATGTCTGGAATTTCAAAAGATTTATTTTAATTTCAAAAATTTAATTTCTCATGGAAAGGGTTCAATTTTATGTTTCCTGCCAACTCTTACTTTCAATAGTGTTTCCTTTCAGAGCTGTTTTCTGCTCTCTGCCTGTGCCTAGTAAACTAAGAAAAACAACCTTTTTTCTTTTTGTCTTGATGTCCCTAAATCATTCCTATTCNTTGATGTAGTAAGTGAAAAAGAGTTTTGCTTTTCATCTGTCTCTTATACACATCTAGATGTGTATAAGAGACAGCACCCATCCTCCCTGAAGATGTCTGGAATTTCAAAAGATTTATTTTAATTTCAAAAATTTAATTTCTCATGGAAAGGGTTCAATTTTATGTTTCCTGCCAACTCTTACTTTCAATAGTGTTTCCTTTCAGAGCTGTTTTCTGCTCTCTGCCTGTGCCTAGTAAACTAAGAAAAACAACCTTTTTTCTTTTTGTCTTGATGTCCCTAAATCATTCCCACAAGGCTTTTTATGTAATAGTCAATTTTACAGAATGTTTTGCAAAACAGATAGCTATGATTCTGTGTCAGTGTCGACAAGTCCTTCAGTTCATTATCAAGGATGTGTTATTGTCTATTTTATTTTCCATGTCGCTTTCTCTCACTTTCGTGTATATATTGAATAGAGATAATTTTGCTTTTCCCTTTCCTTGTTTCCGTCTATGTCTCCACCATACCAACACTTATTCACCTCTTCTTACTTTTGCTCTGTATTCGACCCTACTCAAAGTAATAAATATAGAATATTAGCTTTTACGTCCAAACCGTCCTATTAAGGTGACTGCTGAAATGATAACATGGGCATGTCCTCTGGACTGAAATTACGCCAAGTCAGGGATAGAAAGAGCTGTAGTGAATTGTAGCCTTCAGTGATAATCGACCCTTTTTCTCCTCATAATTAAGATATTGCTTGTTAGTTTATGTTTACTAAACATAAGCTCTTAGGCTGTTGCAACTGGAAGAGCTTTTGATGACATCATACAGTTGTAGTTCGCTTTTATAAGCCAATAATTCCCAACTTGGCTGGGTACCAAAACCACCTGGGAACCTTAAACATTACTGATGCCTGAGTATACCCCCAGATATTCAGACTGAATTAATCTGGGTATTATTTAGCTATAAGAGTTCTTTTAAGTTCTCATAAGGTTCTGCTGCTGCTAAGTCACTTCAGTCGTGTCCGACTCTGTGTGACCCCATAGATGGCAGCCCACCAGGCTCCCCCATCCCTGGGATTCTCCAGGCAAGAATACTGGAGTGGGTTGCCATTTCCTTCTCCAATGCATGAAAGAGAAAAGTGAAAGTGAAGTCGCTCAGTCTGTCCGACTGTTAGCGACCCCATGGACTGCAGCCCACCAGGCTACTCCGTCCACTGGGTTTTCCAGGCAAGAGTACTGGGGTGGGGTGCCATTGCCTTCCCCGAGCTTGACATTTAAGTCCAAGTTATACTGTTTGCTGGTGACTCAGCAGGTAAAGAATCCACCTGCAATGTGGGAGACCCGGGTTCGATCCCTGGGTTGGAAAGATCCCCTGGAGAAGGGAATGCCTACCTTATTCAGTATTGTGGCCTGGAGAATTCCATGGACTGCATAGTCCATGGGGTTGCAAAGGGTCAGACATGACTGAACAACTTTCTTTCTTTTCTATTTGCTGTGGCACCTTGAGTGAGTTTCTTAATGCTTCTCAGAGTCACTATGCATGACACCTGTCCTCTGTTTGCGTTCCAAGCTGGAAGGTGATGGGAACTGGCATGGTGGAAACCAAGGAGACATGTGTGTGTCCACGGAAGTCTTATTGTTATTTTAGGGGTCACTTCTGACATCTTAAAAAAAAATTTACTCATAAAGAAGATTATGTGCTTTCAATCGACAAGATGAAAACAAGGACTCTGTAAGCCAGGTGCACAAAAGAAAGAGAAGGCATTGATGAAAAGATGACAGAAAGCAGCTGTCTTCAATATTTTGAAAAGCCCTTTGTGTTAGCTGTCTATGGCTGTGTAATGAATTACCAAACTCGGTGGCTTAAAACAGCACCCATTTATGAGCTCAGTTCTCTTGATCAGAAGTCTGGCTTCTCATTGGCTGTTTGGCTGGTTTACTTGCTCAGGGTATCTCAAAATTGAAGCCAAGATGTCAACTAGATAGAGTTCTCATCTTCAGGCTCTGGGGGAAAATCTTCTTCCAATATCATTCTTAAACACTGGCAAAATTCATTCCTTTTAGCTATAAAGGAGATCTCCATTTCCATGCCGGCTGTTTGCCAGGGGCTACGCTGGACTCCACGTCACCTGCATTCTTAGCTACACGGCCCCCTCAGTCTTCAGGCTAGTAGTAGTATGCTGATCAAATTCTTCTTGTGCTTTAATTTTTGGCTTCTTCCTTTGCCACATGCCAAAGAAAATGCTCTGTATTTAAAAGACTCACATGATTAGATCAGGCCCACCTAACACTCTTTATTTTAAGGTTGACTGACTTGGGATCTTAATTATATCTGCAAAATCCCTTCACAGCAGCACCTAGATTGATGTTTGATTGAATTACTGGGAGAAGGTGTGTGTACACAGCAGGCTGGGAATCTGGGGGCCATCTTAAAATCTTGTCTACCATGTCCTAGTCAAGATTCATATTTAGTTAGAAAGCTTTTTATTCCATATTCCATGCTCAGCTGTGAGAGCAGCGTGGCAGTATTTTTTTAAAGGTTTTATGATATGCTGAATAAAGAGCAAATCTGTTTAATAAAATAAACAGCCAATCAACTCCTATAATAAAAGAAGGAATTGACCTTTTCCCTCCATAAATGTTAAAGTAAGGAATTGTTTTTTCTTCACCAAAAATTTCTCATGGATTAAATGTAGGAAGAATATTCTGGGATAAAGGAAACTACACAAAAACTCATAAGGGGTGAAACTGAGAGGTGCTTTCCAGAAACTTGAAGTGAAGATTTCGAGCTATGGAGTGACTCGAGCAGGTTTGTATTTTAGAAATATCAGCCTGAGGCCAGGGGATGAGTCCATTTGGGGGACGTTTTGGAGGCTGGAAGTTCTGTCAGGAGGTTTCCAAATGGGAAGTGGTGAGGACTGTGGCAGAAGGGAAGGAGAGAAGGTTAAGGAAGGGTAACGGACAGGATTATACAGACAGATGAGAAAGAAGTGTGAGGCAAAGAGGGAAAGAGGAGAACTCTGTTTGTGTCAGGTGTCACTTGGCTGAATCCAGAGGGCGGTAGAGGGTGATCAGAAGTCTTGTTTGCTATGTTTTGGGGTTGGGGAAATGCAGGGAGAATCTGAATGGAGAAATGAACTAGAGCAACTGCTTTGAGGAAGAACACTTGCTTTTCCACAGGGAGAAAATACAGGAGAAGACCTTTAACTGCCCTGGTACATGGCAATAGAAAGGGGGCTTACTTTTAGCTTTAGGCTTGGCCAGAAGACTATACTTATTTTCAATCACCAACATCCTTCTCCCCTTTTCTCTGCCTTTCCTCATCTGTGCACGTCAGTCATCTTTTATCTTGTGCCAAGAGGAATAATACTTAATAAAAAATGATGCTTACAGTTAGAGTGTTAGTGGTTACCAAGCACTATTTGATCTTCATTACAACATCATGAGATTGTAGGGCAGATGTCCTGCCCATTTGATAAGGAAACATCTGAGATTAAATGATCGGCCCTGTATTTGGTAAGTGGTAGAGTCCCGTCCAGTGCTCAAGTCTTCTAATCAATAACATGGCACCCTTTCCACTGCATCACCCTTCAATGTACTGTTGGGTAAGTACTTTAAAGAGCATTGCACTTTATCTATACACAAGGAGCCTAGAGCAGTGGTTCTTGATCCAAGTGCTATCTTGATCCAGTTTTGAAGTTATGGCTGAAAACTCTCAGTCCCCCTCTGCAGACAGCTTGCTAAGCCCCCACCCCAACTACCGTACTTCTCTCATCAGGCTCTAACACCACTGGGTTATAATACAATTATGAGAGAGTCCCAGATACCTAACTTCCGGGGATGACCCCTTTCTCCTTGAGCCTGAGGAATTGTTCAAAAATACTCAATCTCAAGTAATCCCGTGGAACATAGGCAACCCCACTCCACTCGCCAAATTATATAATCTTCCTTATACAATTCCAGTTTACACTTTAACCCTGTCCCTGGTATGACACCCTATGTGGTCCTATATGACAACCTTCTCTCATTTGATGTAGTAAGTGAAAAAGAGTTTTGCTTTTCATCTATCTGAAAACGTCCAGCAATCCAAAGAACCTGTACTCATGCCTAATAGTACATCTAAACCAGTTAGATCACATCTAACATTTCTTATCTTGGGCCACACACTGGAAACCCAAGGAGCTTTACAAACTGCTGAGGCATGGGTCTCACCTCAGAGATTCCAATTTAATTATCATGAAGACCTGGAAGTTTAAAGTTCCCCAGATGATTCTTCATGAAACCCAAGACAGAGACTCTGCTATCGATCTAGACATTGTGGGTGTAAAGAAGTTCAGGAGTCAACAAATCTCCAGAAAATCTGGTGTTTATAAAACCCCTTAGATTTTACCAGGTATTCTCGATTTGGCTTTAACCATGTGTTAAAGCAAACAGTGAAAAGCTCTGAGCATGGAAATATTGAAAGAGTACTAAAGAGAATTTGGTTACAGCTCTGTAATCAGAAGTCATCTGCATCCATCAATAACAATTACAGCTGATATTTATTGTTTATTGTCAGGCACTTTAAGGGCTATATCTAGTTTATCTCATTTTGCCTTCACAGTAAAGTCATGAGGAAGTTATCACACTTTTAATTTTTTACAAATTAAAATGCAATCATTTTACATTTTAGACATAAGAAAACTGAGGGTCAACTATTAAAATGCAGAGTCAGGATCCTAGATTGGAATATTGATCTGTTTGATTTCAAAGCCAATGCTCTTAGCCACTGAATTGTACCTATTGATAACTTTGAAACATATAATGTACCAGAAGCAAGTTTAAAAGTTTATCTTGTCATTAACAACTATTTAGAAATGCCACAAATATACCCTTGCACACTTACACTTAGGCATGCACACACACACAAACAGATGCAGGAATATGAAGACCTTATTTATTGGATGTATGAATACTGCAAATTAACTTATATCTCTTGAAGACTGAGTTTACCATGGTCAATCTAAGTGCGTTAAGTTGCATCTAACTCCGCTTCTCTATCGGCAGCTGCCCACCAGGCTCCTCTGTCCATGGGTTTCTCCAGGCAAGGATACTAAAGTGGGTTGCCACGCCCCCCTTCAGGGGATCTTCTTGACCAGGGATCCAGCCACATTTCTTGCATATCTTGCACTGACACGCAAGTTCTTTACCACTATTGCCACTTGGGAAGCCTTAGTTAACCTAGTATCAGAGTTATAATGGAATTCAGTGTGACAGGATAGAAATGGGCTAGGAATTTGGAAACATTAGTCAGTTGCTTCTCCCAACCTGCCTCCATAGCACAGACCATCTCCAAGACCCTGGCCTGCTGCAGCTCCTGTGTAACCGGTGTCCACAGTTGTGCAATATGTGGCATTTGCATTGAACGATCTCTAAGACTTTCTCTAGTTAAGAAGGCAATAATTTTATTTTTTATTATTTGAAGCAGTTGTGTATCTAATTTGCTTTCTCTAGTACTCACTCCAGTGTTCTTGCCTGGAGAATCCCAGGGATGGGGGAGCCTGGTGGGCTGCCGTCTATGGGGTCGTACAGAGTCGGACACTGAAGCGACTTAGCAGCAGCAGCAGCAGTATTTATTTACTTAATTTTTTGGTCTTCAATTAGTTATTTTATTTTTCAAATCCAATTTTATATCAAATAGTTCAATAGTAGTAAAATTAAGTTAATGATAATTATGATGATAATAGCTAAAATTAATGAAACACCAGATTCTAGGTATATGCATGAATAATATATATTAAATCATTTAATCCTCATAAGTATCTAAAAATAGAAACTAGTACTACCCTCATTTAAAAAATTTTTTGTAGGCTCTTAGTTTCCCAATCAGGGATCAAACCCACACCCGCTACACTGGAAGGGCAGAGTCTTAACCCCTGGACCACCAGGGAAGTTCCCATAACCTCATTTTATAGGTGATGAAATTGAGGCACACGAGAGACAGTAAATAGTTTGCTTGAGGTGGCATAGCCAGCATATGGCAGGTGACCGACTGAAGTAGTCTGACTCCTGAATTTGTTCTATAAACTATCACACTCTCCCTTTCAATATTTTTTAGATGCTGTGAATGGAAGTTTTACATTCTAATTAGTAGAGATTATTTAATGACCCATTAAAAAACTGTGGAGCCCCACAATAATAAAGCTGCTACCCTTCAGTGTCATTGGATTTAATAAAATTCCAGGTTTTTACCACTCTCCCCAGATGGCACAGGTGCCCAGCTGACACAGGAGACTCAAGAGATGCACGTTTGATTCCCTGAGTCAGGGGGATCCCCTGGTGTAGGAAATGGCTATCCACTTCAGGGATAGATGAACCTGCTGGGCTTTGCAGAGTCAGATGCGACTGAGCATGCACGTCACCACACACACACACACACACACACACACACATGCCTCCCATATCCTGATCTCTATTCTTTATTTATAGCCCACGAGACAGATAATCTCTGGGATATTCCTTTATGAGAAAAATATATTTACACGTCATATTTAGAAAAAATAAAAGCTTCAGTTTTTATGTTCAGGACGTTACATCTCCTTACTTTTCTCTGCCTCCTGGGAATTTAATTAAAATAATAAAATAGAACTACCATAGTTTGCCACATAATGATAATAGCAAAAAGGAACAGCACACAATTAATCTCTTCTTTCTACAATGCTGCCCGATGTGCACATTCATCCAGAAACTAATGGTGCCAGTCATATCAATAAAGGGCAATGAGCTCACTGCAGATTCTGTGGGATTGGCTGGCTGTAAGCAATGTTTCAAGTCTCAGCTGTAAAGGTCTAGAAAATACACAGCTGCTAAGGAAGTTGCCTTCGCTGTAGCTGCCAGTTACCATGGTTTCTGGGTCTAAAGGTAGAGCTGCTGTAGTCTTAGAGCCTTCTCAGTCTAAACCCTTACTCTCGGGGCAAAAAATTGAATTGGAGCAATAATCCAGCTAATTCACACAATGAGAAGCCAAAGTGCTCCGCACTCCTCTAGGAATTATCTATCTGGGTGATGATTTTTAATCATTTCCCACTGTTTGGATAATACGCTACTTGCCCCTTGTGAAACATGTGTATTATTAGCAAGAGGTGACCAATGTTATGCTTTTATGTGAACGTGAACTCCAGCAGAAATGTTTGAGAATTTTGTTTTTCAAATAGCACCAGTAGGTTTATACATATTATTTATGTATATTAATTATATTATGTTATGCTATTTTATATTACATAATATATGCATATTATTAGACGTTAAGATAACAGAAACATATTAGAACAAAAATGAAATATTGTAGGTAGTCTCCAACTCAGCAGTATGTTACTTTCCCAAAGTCTCTGTATAAATAAACTATTCAGGAAGCCCTAGGGCATTTTTCTACAGAAAATAATAGTCTGGCTAATTTCTTTCCTCATGTTCCATCTATGAAAACATATTTAGTGTTACAAGTAAGTCATGATCTCTCTGGTTTCTGGAGTCAGGAGTCTTCTTGTTGTTGTTGCTATAAAAAAGCATAGCAGAAAATACCAGAAACATCAAGGATGGGTTTGTGTGAAATTCCAAGTTTCCTCCTACTTCCTTCTGCCACCTCCTCACTCAGCTGGACCCCTGGGCTCCTCTGCTCAGTGCTGTGAGATTCCCTTAAGAAATGTTGCCTTGAGTTGAGAAATGGATCCCATTTAAATTTCTTTCAATTTCTTGAGCTGTTTGGGGGATTCCTTTGAATTATGAACTATATCAAGAGCCTTGAGGTGCCCTGCCTCACATTTAGAGCACATACACATTTATCTTTTTCTTGGATTAAACTGATTATGGATATGAACTTGCAGAACTGTATTTGTATTTGATTATAAGTTATTGAAAATCAACTAAATAATAAGGCAGGTTATTTTTTCAATTTTATTTATTTATTTTAATTGATGGATAATTGCTTTATAGAATTTTGTTGTTTTCTGTAAGATGGGTATTTGAATGACTATCCTAACTTTAAAAATTATCAAAGAAATAAAAATTATAAAAAATTAAAAACATACAGATAAAAGTAATCAAAATATAACAAGTTGTAGTTATAAGATAAGTGCTGCTGCTCCTGCTACTGCTAAGTCGCTTCAGTAGTGTCTGACCCTGTGCGACCCCATAGACGGCAGCCCAACAGGTTCCCCCGTCCCTGGGATTCTTCAGACAAGAGCACTGGAGTGGGTTGCCATTTCTTTCTCCAAAAGATAAGTACTAGGGATGTAATTAAAACTTGATAAATATAATTAACACTGCTACAGGTTACATATGAAACTTGTATACAGAGTGAAAAAGCTGGCTATGACAAAGCTATGATGAACATAGATAGCATATTAAAAAGCAGAGCCATCACTTTGCTGACAAAGGTCTCTAAAGTCAAAGCTACGGTTTTTCCAGTAGTCAGGTATGGATGTGAAAGCTGGACCATAAAGAAGGCTGGGCACTGAAGAACTGATGCTTTTGAACTGTGGTGTTGGAGAAGACTCTTGAGAGTCCCTTGGACTGCAAGGAGATCCAACCAGTCCATTCTAAAGGAAATCAACCCTGAATATTCATTGAAAGGACTCATGCTGAAGCTGAAGCTTCAATACTTTGGCCACCTAATTCTGGGAAAGATTGAGGGCAGGAGAAAAGGGGGTGACACAGGATAAGATGGTTGGATGGCATCATGGACACAATGGACATGAGTTTGAGCAAACTCTGGGGGATAGTGAAGCACAAGGAAGCCTGGTGTGCTGCAGTCCATGGAGTCGCAAATCTGACACAACTTAGCGACTGAACACCACCACCATGTAGAGAGTAAATCCTGACAGTTTGCATCACAAGGAAAGTGTTTTTCTATTTCTTCAATTTTGTGTCTATGCAAGATGGATGGTCACTAAATTTATTGTGAAAATTATTCCATGATGTATGTAAGTCAAATCATGATATGCTGTGCTTAGTTGCTTAGTCACGCCTGACTCTTGCGACCCATTGGACTGTAGCCTGGGGATTCTTTGTCCATGGGATTTTTCAGGCAAGAATACTGGAGTGGGTTGCCATTTCCTCCTCCGGGGATCTGCCCAACCCAAGGATTGAACCCGTGTCTTTCATGTCTTCTGCATAGCAGGTGGACTCCTTACTTGCTGAGCCATTGGGGAAGCCAAGTTGTGTATACTGTATACCTTAAACCTATACAGTGCTGTTTGTCAATAAAACTGAATAAAAAAAACCCATATAGAATTCAAAAATAGAATCATTCCTGAAATGACAGATATCTTAGGTGCCCTTCCGTTTTAACAGAGGAATTTTTCAGCAAACACAGGGCTAGCAGCTTAGAGAGAGCTTTCTGTGATCTTCAAGGGGATCAAGGGAGATCACCCATTCTCAAAGAGCTAAGACCAACTTTGTTCTGTTCTTAAAGTAGACTTTTCCAATGGAGTTAAGCTTCTGGTCTTCTAGACTCTAAATTCTCTTTAATGCCTCCTGCAAATATCTAATCCTATTCCTTATACCAGCCCCAGATGGAACATGGGTACACTCCGGGCGAGGCAGAAATTCACTCAATAAAGCACTTCTCTGAGTACTGTACATGCCTTAAAAAGCTTATCAATCTTTATTTTCTGAAGTTAAATTCAAGCATATTTGCTAGACTACATTTCCAAGTAAAATGAATGATAGTGAAACTAAATCTTTTATGAGGATGTGGTATAACTTCAAGAATTAACCTTAATACAAGTTAATGATGTGACTTTCTGGGTGTCAAGCATTAATAGTGGCAGTACCAGCAGAAGACCCACTATCACAGAAGTTGTTGCTGACTACACTGCCTCTTCTGCTGACCTGTTCTTTTAGCTCCTTCACTCTCCAATTCCCTAGTTGCATTTGGTTCTTTATATAAGGGTTTCAACTTGCTGTGCCTCACCTTTCCTTAGTGGTAAATTTAACTTGCTAATATCCAACTATCCCATGTGTATTACTCAGGGCCCTGCTAGTACATGTAACTGTCTCAAGATAATTGGTAGCTCTGAAATCTTTAATAGCACACATTAGACATATATTCACTCTTTTCACTAATGTAACTCTAATTTCATAGACATCCTCATAGAAAATCTCACATTGATTAGAAATGACAGTACTCTTTCTTGTCTTTTTATCATTTTACTTCCATATTGAACATATACTTTTAAAAAATTTACTTATTATTTTAATTGAAGGATAATTGTTTTACAGAATTTTGTTGTTTTCTGTCAAACCTCAACCTGAATCAGCCATCGGTACACAATATCCTCTCCCTTTGTAAACATTTACTTTTATTTTCATATTATATTTACTTTTACACAAAGTAAGAGCCAATACCAAACTAAAATAAGTATTGTAATTATACAATAAGTATCAACCATAGGCAAAACACATTTTAATACATATACCATATGACTTGGTATAATACAATTTAGAGATGAAAAAATCCTGAGGGAATTTTTGACCCAATCATTTATTTTGTTCAGTAATTTCCTCTACTGAGAACACTGTTCCTGATGGATGACCACTTGTCCATTGCAGGAATACTTCTAATCAATTATTTTCTTATAGAACAGCTCTTTCCACCTCTAAAGAGCACTGTTTCAAAATCCTTCTTAACATAAACCTTGGTCTACTTCATCATAATTTCTAGTGACTGGTTCCTGCAAACTCTTCCCCACAAGCCACTCCTAATAATTTGAATTTCTTGATAACATAATCACCTAGATAAAGCAAAGGAATTATCATGATATGAAAACAAAAAGATATGTCATTAATGGGTGGCAAGAAACAAAGGCATGCCTTGACAGAACCAAAAGGAAAGAAGAGAATGAGACTCAGAGCAAGAATAAAGGCAGGAAGAACTTACGCTGATGCACTGGAATATACAGAGTCCTTAAATTCAGAGAATGACACTTGACCTTCAGGAGAAGCAGTATGAAGCTCTTTGGAGATAAGTAGGATGTTTATGCAGAGAAGGCGATGGCACCCCACTCGAGTACTCTTGCCTGGAAAATCCCAAGGACGGAGGAGCCTGGTGGGCTGCAGTCCACGGGATCATGAAGAGTCAGACACGACTGAGCGACTTCACTTTCACTTTTCACTTTCCTGCATTGGAGAAGGAAATGGCAACCCACTCCAGCGTTCTTGCCTGGAGAATCCCAGGGACGGGGGAGCCTGGTGGGCTGCCGTCTACGGGGTCGCATAGAGTCGGCCACGACTGAAGCGACTCAGCAGCAGCAGCAGCAGGATGTTTTATGGGAAAGCAAAATCAGCAAGGTGAGTGGTGACTTGAGAAGAGTTAACCGCATACAGGGTGAGCTGCTTTGTCAATGAATGGTAGATTGGTCCAACAGGAAGAGGGGTCCTTGATGGTGATGGCTCCTGACAGGTAGAGGCAACTCTGTGATCACCTAATGAGACAATCAAGAATTGTTTCTTCTTCCGAAAGCATGTATATGAGATGAGAAATGTCCTCATATGTAAAATAAAGATGATGTACTTTGATTAGGACTATGTTGTCCTGTGGGTTTCCCTGGTGGCTCAGAGGTTAAAGCATCTTCCTGCAATGTGGGAGACCTGGGTTCGATCCCTGGGTTGGAAAGATTTCCTGGAGAGGGAAATGGCAACCCACTCCAGTCTTCTTGCCTGGAGAATCCCATGGACGGAGGAGCCTGCTGAGCTACAGTCCATGAGGTTGCAGAGTCAGACCCGACTGAGCGACTTCACTCACTCGCTCACTCAGGATGTCCTATACTGCTATTCATGTGTGCGTGCTGTCACTCAGCCGTGTCTGACTCCTCACAAACCCATGAACTGTAGCCACCAGGCTCCTCTGTCCATGGGATTTCCTAGGCGAAAGTACTAGAGGGGACTTCCATTTCCTTCTCCAGGGGCTCTTCCCAACCCAGGGGATGAACCCACATCTTCTGCCTTGGCAGGCGGATTCTTTACCACTGAGCCACCAGAGAAACCACATACTGATATTCATGGAAGTCAAATATATATTATATTATATGCATAGTAATATATGATTTTTATATATAAATATATGTGACAGAAATTTGAATAGAATTTTTCTCTTTGCCTGGAACATGTGGGCAAGCATATTTTGGTGATATACACACTGAGTTTTGACCAAGCTAGGCAGAGAGCGAGACAGATCGCCCCACTCTATATGTGTGACCCTTTCTCTCTATGATGTCTTCTCAAGAACACTTCCCTTGAATTGGGCAGCCAGGATTTTTATACCACTTTTACCTGGAAGTAAGGCTGAAAGCTGGAGGAGACTAAGGATGTTTTCTAATAGAAGGAGAGTCAGAGATCCCTGGAGGACTTAAGATTACTATATTTAGACTAGTCTTAGTTATAAGTGGTCTAGATGTTTGTGGTAGTGAATAATAACCCCTCAGAGATGACCACATCCTAATCCCTGAAGCCTATAAATGTCACCTTACATGGCAAAAGGGACTTTGCAAATGTGATTAAGTTAAGAATCTTCAGATGGAGAAATTATTCTGGATTATTTTAGGGTGCTCATAATGTAATTACAAGTGTCCTTACAAGAGGAATGCAAAGGATCAATCAGAAATGTGAGAAAGGAAGGAAGGGATCCCAGTGGTATGGAGAGGAGACAAGGGATGCAGGCAGACTAGAAGTTGGAAGAGGCAAGAATGAGCGTCTCCCCTGGAACCTCCAGAGGAAACACGCTCTTCCAATATCTTGACTTTAGCCCTGTTAAGACTCATTTTGGATTGCTGACCTCCAGAACTCTAGGAGAATACATTTGTTTTCTTTTAAATTGCTACATTTATGGTAATCTGTTACTGCAGCAATAGGAAAGCAGCAGTATTTTGTACATTTTCCATTAATTTAACTGCTTTCTATAAATCTAGTAAAAGAGCACTTGTTTCTACATCAGATATTCCCAGGGTGCTGTGAGAGGCAGGAGAATTGAGAGAGTATACATTCAACCATGCAATAGTACATGAAACTAAATTGTATCAGTCAAGTTCTGTTAGTTGCAAGGTTCAGAAAACAACTCTGACAGATTTGAGCGGAAAATGAGTTTACTGAGAGGATATTGGGAACATTACTGACTATAGGATTTGGAAAATAAATAGGAACGAGGGAGCTAGGTGTCAGCTGGGACCAGACTGAGAGTCCTGTGGAGACGCTCCTGCTGTTGCTGCTGACACTGACCACCAAGCTATGGCAGTTCATTAAGGCACCAGAACCAAGCACCACCCTGCTTGACTGTCCCTGATGCTTCTGGAGATTTAATGATTTTGCTGCTGCTGCTATTACCTGCCAGTGGAATAAGGTTCGCATGGCCCCTGCCTCTTTAAATCACTAACTCTTGTCCACCGTCTAAATTGGGTAAATCTGATTGTTCAATTCTAGATCACATTTGGGACACCTACACACACACACACACACACACACACATGCCTCCCATATCCTGATCTCTATTCTTTATTTATAGCCCACGAGACAGATAATCTCTGGGATATTCCTTTATGAGAAAAATATATTTACACGTCATATTTAGAAAAAATAAAAGCTTCAGTTTTTATGTTCAGGACGTTACATCTCCTTACTTTTCTCTGCCTCCTGGGAATTTAATTAAAATAATAAAATAGAACTACCATAGTTTGCCACATAATGATAATAGCAAAAAGGAACAGCACACAATTAATCTCTTCTTTCTACAATGCTGCCCGATGTGCACATTCATCCAGAAACTAATGGTGCCAGTCATATCAATAAAGGGCAATGAGCTCACTGCGGATTCTGTGGGATTGGCTGGCTGTAAGCAATGTTTCAAGTCTCAGCTGTAAAGGTCTAGAAAATACACAGCTGCTAAGGAAGTTGCCTTCGCTGTAGCTGCCAGTTACCATGGTTTCTGGGTCTAAAGGTAGAGCTGCTGTAGTCTTAGAGCCTTCTCAGTCTAAACCCTTACTCTCGGGGCAAAAAATTGAATTGGAGCAATAATCCAGGTAATTCACACAATGAGAAGCCAAAGTGCTCCGCACTCCTCTAGGAATTATCTATCTGGGTGATGATTTTTAATCATTTCCCACTGTTTGGATAATACGCTACTTGCCCCTTGTGAAACATGTGTATTATTAGCAAGAGGTGACCAATGTTATGCTTTTATGTGAACGTGAACTCCAGCAGAAATGTTTGAGAATTTTGTTTTTCAAATAGCACCAGTAGGTTTATACATATTATTTATGTATATTAATTATATTATGTTATGCTATTTTATATTACATAATATATGCATATTATTAGACGTTAAGATAACAGAAACATATTAGAACAAAAATGAAATATTGTAGGTAGTCTCCAACTCAGCAGTATGTTACTTTCCCAAAGTCTATGTATAAATAAACTATTCAGGAAGCCCTAGGGCATTTTTCTACAGAAAATAATAGTCTGGCTAATTTCTTTCCTCATGTTCCATCTATGAAAACATATTTAGTGTTACAAGTAAGTCATGATCTCTCTGGTTTCTGGAGTCAGGAGTCTTCTTGTTGTTGTTGCTATAAAAAAGCATAGCAGAAAATACCAGAAACATCAAGGATGGGTTTGTGTGAAATTCCAAGTTTCCTCCTACTTCCTTCTGCCACCTCCTCACTCAGCTGGACCCCTGGGCTCCTCTGCTCAGTGCTGTGAGATTCCCTTAAGAAATGTTGCCTTGAGTTGAGAAATGGATCCCATTTAAATTTCTTTCAATTTCTTGAGCTGTTTGGGGGATTCCTTTGAATTATGAACTATATCAAGAGCCTTGAGGTGCCCTGCCTCACATTTAGAGCACATACACATTTATCTTTTTCTTGGATTAAACTGATTATGGATATGAACTTGCAGAACTGTATTTGTATTTGATTATAAGTTATTGAAAATCAACTAAATAATAAGGCAGGTTATTTTTTCAATTTTATTTATTTATTTTAATTGATGGATAATTGCTTTATAGAATTTTGTTGTTTTCTGTAAGATGGGTATTTGAATGACTATCCTAACTTTAAAAATTATCAAAGAAATAAAAATTATAAAAAATTAAAAACATACAGATAAAAGTAATCAAAATATAACAAGTTGTAGTTATAAGATAAGTGCTGCTGCTCCTGCTACTGCTAAGTCGCTTCAGTAGTGTCTGACCCTGTGCGACCCCATAGACGGCAGCCCAACAGGTTCCCCCGTCCCTGGGATTCTTCAGACAAGAGCACTGGAGTGGGTTGCCATTTCTTTCTCCAAAAGATAAGTACTAGGGATGTAATTAAAACTTGATAAATATAATTAACACTGCTACAGGTTACATATGAAACTTGTATACAGAGTGAAAAAGCTGGCTATGACAAAGCTATGATGAACATAGATAGCATATTAAAAAGCAGAGCCATCACTTTGCTGACAAAGGTCTCTAAAGTCAAAGCTACGGTTTTTCCAGTAGTCAGGTATGGATGTGAAAGCTGGACCATAAAGAAGGCTGGGCACTGAAGAACTGATGCTTTTGAACTGTGGTGTTGGAGAAGACTCTTGAGAGTCCCTTGGACTGCAAGGAGATCCAACCAGTCCATTCTAAAGGAAATCAACCCTGAATATTCATTGAAAGGACTCATGCTGAAGCTGAAGCTTCAATACTTTGGCCACCTAATTCTGGGAAAGATTGAGGGCAGGAGAAAAGGGGGTGACACAGGATAAGATGGTTGGATGGCATCATGGACACAATGGACATGAGTTTGAGCAAACTCTGGGANAAAGTCCTATGAAACTGAGCCTTGTTAACCCCAGGGGACTATATGAATGAGGATAAAAGGGAAGAGAAATTTTAGTATTTCTAATGTGGAAAGCTTCTGTTGGGTTTTTATTTTTTATCCATTATTTTCTTGAGCCCTATCTTACACACCTGAGCTTTTCATAAAATCTGAGCTCAGGTAATGAACCAGTGACAATCATGCAGAGAAATTAACTCATACTCACACAGTTTCTGTTTGCAGGGTTGGGAGGCTTCAAGGTGATCTAGTCACTTTGGTGACTTTAGCCTAATGAATTAAATTATAGTTGAGCACTCTAGTTGAGGACTCTCAGAATAAGACTACAAATCTTACCCCCAGATCTCAGGGTAAAGGAAATGGGGTTGATGAGCTCTGTGCCCACATTACCATACTGGAACCATTAATTCTGCTGCTTCGGGTAAGTGTCCTGCTTCTTCGAGGATTTTGTAATAAGCTGTGCTTTTTGTGTTATCTGTAGATGTCAGCAGCGTTCTTTCTCTTTTGTCCTATGCTCTCATTCCCTTCCAGGATCCAGGGTGACATCAACATCTCCAGATAAAAAGCCAGCATCTGGGCTGCCCATTCTTCTGGTGCCTCATCTGTATTGACATCTTCAGCTTCTTAGTAACGTGCTTCCATTGCCATATTCTGGACCAGGACAGCACCCAGAACTGGTCCAACCTATTACTCGTACTTTTAACCTTCATCTACCTCACTGAGTGTATCAGTCAGGGTTCTTTATTGTAAACCAAATAATCTGATCTAGATTGTTTAAGCATGAAAAAAAAATGACATATACTAGTTAGATCAAGGAAATCAGGGAGCCATGTCTAAATGCCAGAAAGTAGGAATGGTGTTTGACTCTATTAGGGACTGCTCTAGTGAAAATATCCCTGCTGCCAATATTCAGTATCAGCCATGTTGTTGGTACCAATGATGACATGGGTGTCATTGGATGCTGAAAACTCCCAGCCAGTTCTTCTGAAAAGTCAGGCATCTTTACTGATATAGTTGCTTAGAAATGCATCCCTTTTGCTCACTTCCTCACATTGTTCACTCTTTAAAATTGGTATTACAGGAGCATGAAGCTGATTGCTATTCACATGCCATACTCTAGTAGAAAAGTTTGTTCAGGGAAGAACAAACTTGGTTTATTCTTGGTTTCTACATTGGGTAAGCAGGGCTTAGAAGGCAGAAAGTACTCAAATATATATGTGTTCAGAAAGTTTCTTGAAGCCAGAAAATATTGCAAATAGCCACTATATTAATTATTTCTCTTTCCATTGGTTCTCCCTTATCAGGAATTCTAGTACAGATCACTCTACATGGGGGCTTCCCTGGTGGCTCAGCAGTTAAAGCGTCTGCCTCCAATGCGGGAGACCCGGGTTTGATCCCTGGGTCAGGAAGATCCCCTGAAGAAGGAAATGGCAATCCACTCTAGTATTCTTGCCTGGAGAATCCCATGGACGGAGAAGCCTAGCAGGTTACAGTCCACAGGGTTGCAAAGAGTCGGACACGACTGAGCGACTTCACCTTCACCTTCACCTTTACCTTCACTCTACATGTACTTTATTTATACATTGTCTATTTTCTTGTCATCTCCAAGCTAGGTTAGATTTCATGGTACACGATTTCAATCAGTTCCTTAAGAGTATACTGGGTTCCTTTGACCCATTATTTTTTCACACTGACTAACCCAGTATTGGACAAATCCAGCTATTTACATTTTTTAATGTCTGCATAGGGACTGTGCAGCGTTGTTGAAAGTAATTACACGATTAAGCAGATAAGTGTCACTGCATGTTAATGAACCTGGGGACCACACCAACCATGCCCTTAAGATTGTCAGGAATTCTATGTTTCCCTTGTCAGTTCTCTCTCCATAGGTGCCATTTTGAAAATCCGATTCTATTCTTAATCCTCTCATTATACATTTCTATTAAGCTCTTTCATATTTTGGGCAAATAATTTTGTCTGTTACTTCTTAAAGAAAATAAATGCATCATACATTATTTTTCAAAATGTTGCCCATGAACCTATAAACCTAATTATGTATATTTACATCAAATTGTCTTTTTTTCTACCTAATAAAACGAGCCCTGGTGGCTCAGATGGTAAAGAATCTGCCTGCAACATAGGAGACCCATGTTTGATCCCTGGGTCAGGAAGATGCCTGGAGAAGGAAATGGCAACCAACTGCAGTGTTCTTGCCTGGGAGATCCCATGGACAGAGGAGCCTGGCAAGCTACAGTCCATGGGGTTGCAGAGTCAGACATGACTGAGTGACTAACGTTTTCACTTTTCAATAAAATGAGACAACTCTTTAGGGTTTATCTCTTTCCATCAGAATTTAAACACACTCATATAACTCCTTATTAAATTAGTTTAAAATATAAAAAGCCAAGTAGACAATTGTATAAAAATAACCAGACCTACTCTGTACCAGCAATGTTCTATTGCTTTTACCCTTCAAAGGAAACCTAGATTCCTGCCTTAACATCCCACCAAAACAGCTCTCTAGAAGGTTTTTATTACCTACTTCTCTCCCTCCCTCCCTTCTCCCTTTCTTTTATTTCTTTTGACATTTAAAAAAAATCTAATTTTTGTCTATACTGGGTCTTCATTGCTACTCCCACGATTTCTCTGGTTACTGTGTGAGGGCGTCTCATTGCTGAGCCTTCTCTTGTTTCAGAGCACGCACTCCAGGGCGTGAGGGCTTCAGTAGTTGCTGCTCGTGGGCTCTAGAGCCTGGGTTCAGTAGTTGTGGCCCATGGGCTTAGTTGCTCCTCAATATATGGTATCCTCTCAGACCAGGAATTGAACCTGTGTCTCCTGCACTGGCAAGCAGATTCTCCACCAATGAGCCACCAGGGAAGCCCCCTTTGCTTTCTTTCTTTTCCTTTCTTTCTCATCTTATTTAACTCCCCTAGGTCCTTAAGGATATGGCTTCTTCCTACTTCAACCTCATTACCTGGGGCCATGGGAAATAGTTCTGTTATACTGGATTTGTTCTTGGGAAAATGACATTTGGTAGCTTCAAAATTAAAATTCAAGCATGTTTGCATCCAAAAATGTGTTATAAATTCTGATAAGTTTGCACTCTCTGAATCTTTCTCTGACAGTCTAGAGAGTCTGGTTGCAAAGAAGAGGACCCCATTAAAGTTAGCTTAATGAAAATGGGAAATTTTGGACGTATTCAGAGTTGCTCCATGTGACTGACTAGCGGAAGTGCAGGTGGGCCTCAGGGGGCCCAGGCACCAGGAGCTGGGCAGTGATGGTCTGGCTCTCCTCACTCCATCTCTCAGGGCCGTGAGGGCTCTCGGGGGTTTTTACAAGCCAGTACGTTTTCTTGTCACTCCCTGCAGAATGCCTTTTTCTGCTTCTCAGTGCACATGGACAGGTCACTTTGGATTTACAAACCACATAAATAGTGTTCTCAGTAGGATACTAGAAATATTTCTCAGAGGTTTCATGGATTCCAAGGAAGTAGGTTTTTTTTCTGCTTAAGACCCAGTATCATCCATTCATCCTAAGTAAGAATTGTTTTCAGGTCTGAAATCAGTATTTTGTATTTTCTCTGGACTTAGAAATCTCTCTTACTTGACCCCTCTTCCTGCTCTAATGTTATCACACTGCATCCTGACTGACGAATGCATTCAGGTGTTCTTATGACCTTGAACAAACTATCTTATCTCCTTTCCAGTTTCTGCAGACGTTCTGCTCTCCATTTCTCTAAAACATCCTCGTTTTAACCCATCACACATTTTTCACTTTTGTTTTTTAAACAGTCCTCAAATTGTTTTTTTTTTAATCCTCCAATAATCTTAATAAAGTATATCAACTCTCATTGCAGAAATCATAGTTTTGAAAAATGAAACCATCATTTATGTAGACAATAAACATCTTCTAAATGCATGCCCTATATGATATGTATGGCTCTGAGGATATAGAATACATAAAATTTACTTCTAGTGTTCCAGCATCTTCCAGCATCATGATTTGGGGCTGAAACATTAGCAATATTATCACTATTATTTCATAACAGAAACACTTATACTTGAAGAGTTTAAGTAATACTAGTTCAAAGTCTCATGGTTATAAATGTAGAGGTAGAATTCAAACTCATGTCTGAGTCCTCAGAATCTGTGTCAAATCTTACAGAAATCTTCAATAGTGACAGATTCTTATCCCTTTTGTTTAGTGGATAATTATAATTAGGTTCAAAAGACGCTCCAAAAGTTGTTGGGATCCAAAAGTAGTATAAAAAATATTTTATTAGATTTATATGCATGATCATTACAATGTGAACGTAAATACAAGCTTTTTTAAAAAAATTTTGGTTTCAGAACTTGTATAAGGTAATTATAACACAAATTTCCCGAAATATTTTGACTAGTGACAGCCTCCCTGGAATGAGTATGTGAATGAAAGACACTCAGTTGTGTCTGACTCTTTGCAATCCCATGGATTGTAGTCCATGGACTTCTCCAGATCAGAATACTGGAGTGGGTAGCCTTTTCTTTCCCCAGGGGATATTCCAACCCAGGGATCAAACTGAAGTCTCCCACACTGTAGGCAGATTCTTTGCCAGCTGAGCCACAAGGGAAGCCCAAGAATGCTACATTGGGTAGCCTATCCCTTCTCCAGTAGATCTTCCCAACCCAGGAATCAAACTGGGGTCTCCTGCATTGAAGGCGAATTCTTTACCAACTGAGCTTAGTTTTCTAAAACGAAGGATATTCTGAAGAATAACTTTCAATTATATGTACACGTTCTTTGGTTTCAAAGAAGATATCTTATTAATTTACCACTATTTCTAGAAGGCTTTTAAAGGAGAAATAACTTACTTCAACATCCACTAGTTACCACCATAGACCAGTTAGTTTATCATATTAATTTCTGTCACTTAGGCAACCCAGGGAGAATAAGAGTACAAAGATAATTCAAATACTAAGCAAAAGGCATTTTGAAACATAATAATTTCTACCATAAAGTTGACATCAATGTGCTTGTGTAATTGGGCTAGTAAAAAGATCAAGATCTATTACATCTCAAAATATGCATTTTCTATAGTTTGATTTAGGCTTTAAGTCAAACTTCTTTAGATTATAGCTTTTTAAATGGAAAGGAAATGTGCTCTTTCCTTTTGTGGCACATAAAACTTATTTGTCCTCATTGTTTGCTCACCATGATATTCTCAAGGCAGTTTTCTGTTCTTTCATATCTTTCTGGATATCACTTCAAATGAAAAGAATAAGCATCTTTTTATTGTTGCTCAAAAAGCACAGACAAACACCATCTGTTCCTTAAACTCTTCCAGGTATAGTGACCACCTATGGCTCTCCATCTGTCAGCAGTACATCTATCCACATCAGCTGTGCTGTTAGTAGATCCTACACTTTGATGCAGTGGCAATAATTTTTTTACATCTCATTTTATGTTTTGTAAAATGTGAAATTTTGAATCATAAATAAAATATGAAACTAGAAAACAGTGAATACTGTTTTCTAAGTTGACTTGCAAAGACATTTCAAAGGAGAATTTCCAAAAATGGTTGCAGCAGCATTGGCATTTGTGTTTAGTCTTTCAAATGGATTGGATGGTAGCATTCATTGGGATGTTTATCATTCAGTAAATTACTTTTTTAAAGGTAAATCTTCCTATTTTTTTCATAACTCACATAAGTAAATACTATAAATACAGTTAAATACGGTTAAATGGGTAGGCATTTAAATAACAAAATATTAGTATTGCCAGCCCCCCCCGATTTTGAGTTTAAATTGCAATAAACATTATAATTTTAGCAATATTCATATTAAAAATTTTTGCCTCATAATTTAAATTAATCGTAGGGCATTCGACCACAATCACTAAACTTTTAACTATATATATTAAAGTAATTCAATTTGTCTTGAGCATTGGAGAAGTTAGCTAGGAATGTGAAAAAAATTTATAAAATACACATTCATAGAAGAAGTTCCATAAAAAAAATGGCAGAATAAGAACTTTAGGCCCTCATTACCCCCACAGAAGCAACAATTTAACAATGATATGTAGATCAAAAGAACTTTATGAGAAGTCCAGAGTCTAGTTAAAAAGTTGTATTACTTCAGATGAGCATAAAACCAAAAGAAGCTACAAAGAAGTGAGTGAGCAGAGCAATCTCACTTTACCTGCATCAGCCCCTCCCCAAGACAGCCCTTGGCAGGAAAGAGAGGGTGGAGCAGGTTTTCTGGTGCAGCGCCCTATGGGCCAGTCTCCTGTCTTGCCTCCTATGGAGAGAACTGATGGATCTGACATACATCAGAAACCCTGTTTCCATGAAAAGCAAAGGAAAAAGAGAAGCTGACTTACTGTGGCTGACATGGCTCTATGAGAGGGAGGTGAAGCACAGAACCTGAGGCTTCTTCCCCAGGGGAGAGGGGAGTGTCCTGGAGCACAATATTTTACTGTGTTGTCTGAGGGGTTGGCTTCTGTCTTGTCTCACCAAGACAACTGACGCAACCTGCTAAGTTTGGTGGAGGCAGCTAAGAACAAGAAACTTGTGTTCAGCACAGCTCTGTGAGATTGAGAGAAGGCGCAGAGCTGGAGGCTTCTCCGCAAGGATCAATCTAGAATATTACTTAAAAAATCAATAGATCACAAAGCCAGCAAGAGAAGTAAAGAGTGACGAAAGAACTACAGAATAGAAAAAAAAAAAAATTGAGACAACGACAGCTTACTGTCTTTAATTATGTTACAAGTAGAAAAGTAGATGGATTAAACTCTAAGTAAAGAGCACGGAGGGGCTGAAAAGACTTTTAAAAGAAAGAGAGAGAGAGAAAGACAAAAAAGAAGATCCAGTTCAATGCTGTCTACAGGAGACTCATTTTCAGTTTAAGGATGTGTATAGCTGCAGTTCGAGATCAAGAGGGCAGAGTAGGAAGATCCTGAACTCACTCCTCCCATGAACACACTCAAGATACAATTAACAACTACATTGAGAACAACTATCTCAGAATGACCAGAAGACTAGCAGAACAGATATTCTGCAATTAAGGACATAAAGAAAAGGCCACACTGAGACGAGTGGAGAGAGATGTCAGAACCCACACCTCCAGTGTGGGAACCCACAAATGGATGTCACAACTGCAGTTTTGTCCTGAAGAATCTGGGATGCAAGTCCCAGGTTAGTCTCCCCATCCTGGGGGAGCTGCACTGGGAAAAGGAACACCCACAATGTCTGGCTTTGAAAACCAGCAGGGCTTGTATCTTGGAGAGCCAAAGGGCTGCAGGAGACTGAGGCTCTCCTCTTGAAAGGCTCACACACAACCTCATTTACTCTGAGTCTCAGAAAAGGCAGCAGCTTGAGCCATAGGAAAGTCATTGACTAGTTTCAGAATGTGTGCCAGAAGGCCAAGACTCTGGTGGAACTTTCTCCGGAGATAGAAATACTGGTGGACACCAAGTTTCAAGCTCCTACTATCAGGTTCATTGTTGGAGGGGGCCATTTTCGTCACTCTCCATCAACCTCACTAACATCATGCACCCTGTATTGGCGTTCCCATGAGATCTGCCTCATGTCACCTACAGGGCTTGGTTGCCCCCTTCAAAGGAGTTCCTGCCCCATCACACATGGTGAACATCCCTGAACCCCTTCAATGTGGTTTCTGATCTGGGGGAGGGGGCCCAGTCCTTCCAAGCCTGGATGGTGGCCTTGGCCAGCATAAGTGTCCCTCCAAAGTGGCTCTCACTCTGGGGGCCAGCCACACACACCAATGTATCCAGAATAGTTGCAGCTAGGTCTCACAGCCAGTCATGCCAGGGGCCAGACCTGTGCAGTAGTCAAGATATAGACACAACCTAAGTGTTCACTGATGGATGGATGGACGAGAATCTATACACTGAAAAGAAGAAAACTAGGAGACAAACAAATAGAATAGAAACAGATTCATAGATACAGAGAGCAACCTGGTGGTCACCAGAGGAGGGGGCGGCAGAGGGTCAGGCAAACTAGGAGAAGGGGATTAAGAGGCACACATTTCAAGTGCTAAATAAATGATTTAGTCAATAATTTTAACAGCTTTGTATGGTGACAGATGCTTGCTAGACTTATCATGGTGATCAATTCATAATGAATTTAAATTTCAAATTACTAGGTTTACTCCTGTAACTAATATAATTTTGTATGTCAACTGTAATAAAAAATAAAAAGGAAATAAAAAGCAGGCAAAATGACTCAAAACTGTGATTTAAGTCAGACAAAGACAAATATCATATGCTATCATTTGCATGTGGAATCTAAAAGAATGATACAAATAAATTTATTTTAAAAACAGAAATAGAATCACAGATGTAGGAAACGATCTTATGGTTACCACGGGGGAGGTGGGGGAGGGGTGAATTGGGAGATTGGGATTGACATTTCAGTTCAGT
>SJYX01017578.1:184151-196157 GCA_006410675.1 Oreotragus oreotragus | reverse complement strand
TTGGAAGTTTAAAAAGCATTAAATGATTTCATTTATGTTTCTCTTTTGTGTACTGTCATATTCCATACTTCTCTCCATCAAATCTACTGTAGTCTTATAGGAGAGAAGTTGTTTTACATCCTTGTTGGTGAAAGTAAATAGTATTATTAAAAACAGTAAATCAGTGTATACACAGTTCAGCAAAGAATTTTGTTCCATGAGTCATTTACTCTATTCAGAGTCAAATCAAAGAATTCATACCGAACACTTAATGATAGGGTACAGATTATCCAATTTGATAGGAGACTATTGACCTCATAACAGCAGGAGTTGCAATATAAAAGACATCAGGAATAAACAGACAGTAAGGATATACTGAGAAATGTCTTAACTCTGCCTATAATAGAGAATAAAAAGGAAAATTTTTCTGTTATATTTCTTTGAGGTCTAGGATGAAATTAAAACCCCAGGGAATTTCAATTTTGTTTCAGTATCCTTCAATAATTATTTTTATTAAAGATAAATAATATTTCCTTTAGCTCTTATCTTTAAACACTAAGTGAATCCTTATTACTTCTCCCAGGAATATTAAGTTCAGACAAAACAATTATCTTTTCATTATGAAATCTACAAAATAAATTATTTCTCTATGGATAGTAGGACTTTCCAGGTGGTGCTACAGGTAAAGAATTTACCTGCTAAAGCAAGAGATGCAGGTTGATCCTTGGGTTGGGAAGAAGCCCTGGAGGAGGGCATGACAACCTACTCTAGTATTCTTCCTGGGAAAATTCCATGGACAGAAGAGCTTGGCAGGCTACACTTTGTGGGGCTGCAAAGAGTCAGACATGATTGAGCAACTGAGCACATGGGTAGGTAAAGGACACTGGTATACTTACAGACGAATGTCTTTCTCTTTAAATTTCCTGTTTTCTGTAATAAGTTTATAGTCAAGATCAAACTGTCAGTTGGCTGTGAAAGGGTAGGTCAATGTTCCAGTAGATGAGTTTGTTTCAGACACTTGTTTCTTAAGCCCTTGCTTAAGAAATGCTTTAGAGGCATAAAGCATTTTATGAGAGCAGTGCCTGCAGGATAATGATTTATCCAAGTATTATACTCATTTGTCTAAGAAATGAAGTTTTTGCACCATCTTCCTCAATTTATGATCTTCAGTCCTAGCATGGGAGGACTAGGAAGACACGTGCAAGTGGTTAAAAAAATGAATTAAGGATATTAAATGTCATTACAAAGAAAACATAGGATATTATAAATACAGTCTGAGACACAATATATAGAAAGTTCATACTTGACTATTAACAATGCCTTCCAAAAGGCAAGTTAACCACTTTTAAATCTTTTTACTATTTCTTCTCTGGTTGTCTTTATATCTCTTTATAATATCCTCACATTGAAATGTATTATGTTATTGGTTTTATGTCTTATATTTTGATTTCATGTTATGCTGGCTTATTGTGCTTTTCTCATCCCCTTCCTCATTTATTCATTTAAAGTATAGTCACTGTGTGCCAGGTCATAGGGATACAACAATTAATGAAGCAGATAAGGTCCACATTCTCAAAAAGCATATGGTTATATGAGGAGAGAGATAAATATGTAAATGAATTAATGAGAAAATTCAAATGTTAATGGAGTGAAATGAAGACAATAAAGCATGGCACTATTAAGGGAGACTGTGGGTGGAATGATATACAGCTTTACATAGAGTCAAGGAAGTCTTGCTGGGAAAGAGATCTTGAGCTAGGACTGGGATAAAGGGATTCCTTTTACGGAGATCTGGGCTGTACATCAAGCAAAAGCAAAGACTCTAGAATTGAAAAATTTTTCCATTATGATAGTAATTACATTTTACATAAAATTTGACACATTTGCATACTTAAGAAATTGCTTTTGCTCCATTTCTATTAGCATATCTTCATTTTTGCAGTATATAAGATATGGATTTCATTGTTTTAAAATGAAACTTTTCCCTTTTACAGTTTTGTCATCTAAACTTTGGAATTGTTAATGCTAACAACTCTATTTTATGTTCTATAACCCAAACTAAGCTGTTCATTTTCCCATAAGTTCATTCTAAAAATGCAAAAGAAAACAGTGTTTACACTACTGTGAATAGTAAGATCTTGCTCTTTACAGAACCAATGATTTACCAAGAGGTTTTTTCTTTTGTGTACAGTTTTTTTTCCCCTCATTTCCCTTGTTTTCTTCTTTTCCCTGTACTACTTGGTTTATCATATTTTGTTTTTTAATCTACCAATCAAACATTCTATTAGCTTCACCTTTTCTCTAGAGGCTCTCATGAATTTTTTCTGGTTTTGTTTGCTGTCGAGACCTTTTACATAACTATAATCTGGAGACTTTCTCTGTGTTTCATATTTTATCCTCCAATTTCCTGAATTGCACATCTTTTTCTTTGTATCATTAGAACAGTTTGGACTACAAGTCCAATAGTTTGGACTACAACTACACCGAGATGACCCAAGTAATTACAAAAATAGTCACTTCACACAAAAGAAGGCCTGGGGTGGAGTGATTCTAGGGCTGTTTAATTCAATAACTAAATGGAAGCAAGGATGTAATTACTTTCCATCTTTTTGCTTTGCCAGCCTGAGAGTTATCATCTTTGTCCAACTGTCTTGCTGCTGTCAGGTAGTTTGGACTACAAGTCCAATAGTTTGGACTACAACTACACCGAGATGACCCAAGTAATTACAAAAATAGTCACTTCACACAAAAGAAGGCCTGGGGTGGAGTGATTCTAGGGCTGTTTAATTCAATAACTAAATGGAAGCAAGGATGTAATTACTTTCCATCTTTTTGCTTTGCCAGCCTGAGAGTTATCATCTTTGTCCAACTGTCTTGCTGCTGTCAGGATGGCGACATGGAGGTCACAATTCTAAGGATCACACCTAGGCATGAAAATATCCTCTCTTTTATTTCTCTACTTCAAGGTTAGAAAAGCTTAACCTAGAAGCCTATGCAGATATCTGCTCTTGTCTCATTCCTAAACAAAATGTTGGCAAAGAAAATGAAATTAGTATGATTGGCTTAAATAATCAAAATTTACCTATAAGGTAGGAGTTAGGATTACCACTCCAAGACCATCTGGGAGAAAGAGAGACAGCTACCCAGTCCCTTCCCGACCCCAAAAGCAGAAGAANTGCTCTTGTCTCATTCCTAAACAAAATGTTGGCAAAGAAAATGAAATTAGTATGATTGGCTTAAATAATCAAAATTTACCTATAAGGTAAGAGTTAGGATTACCACTCCAAGACCATCTGGGAGAAAGAGAGACAGCTACCCAGTCCCTTCCCGACCCCAAAAGCAGAAGAACGGAAAAACTGGCTGCTGAAGTACTTTTTTTTGGACCGAGGCCACACTGTTCTGAGCCACATTGCCAGAAAGAGTATCCTAAGAAGTGCACAGAGGTAGGTTTGGTGGTCCCTGCATATGTGAAAACGTCTCAATTTTATCTCCCCAAAGACAGGTAATTGCCTACTTTTGGACTCTCAGAATGGAAAAAAGTGTTTCCTCAGGACTTTGCAGGAATTTTTCCATGTCAACCAGGATCCAGTGATGAGAATTTCCAAACAGGACTGTTTAGGTGATCGCTTAATCCTCTGAAGGTTTTTAGGATGTACTCCTTATTGATGTGCTACAGTTTCTTAATGTAATGTTGTGGTGTTTTGTTTTTTTTTTTTCATTCAGTGCCATTCACCTTTGAATCTAGGGTTTTATGATCTACTTCCATTTTGGGATATTTAGTTTTATTGATCAAATGAAGATTTCCTCCCACTTCTCTTTTTCATTCTCTCTTTCTGGAAATTCTTTTAATTGCATGTTGGATGAAGATGTCATGAACTGGTCTTCTAAATTTTGGGTTTTTTTTTCTCTTTTTTTAATCTTTGCTCTCACATTTTCACCTCTTTTTAATTGTTGTGATTTCTGAGAGGTGATTTTCATTTTATCACTTAATTCTCAGCTGAATTTTTATTTTTGTAATCATATTTAAAATGTTCATGATCTTTTAAATTTACTCCTATTATTACTTTTTTATTGTAGGGTATTGTTTCAGATATAGACGTGATATCTCCTCCAGTCTCAACTGCATTTATACTGAAGTCTACTTGTCTCATTATTTACTACTAACAGGCAGATAATGTGTTTTCTCATTTCTGAATTGACAAAAGGATTGAGGGGGACTTTAATGGTTCTATTTCTATACAGAGATATTGACTTTATAAAGCCATTACTCCTCAACTGACAAGACTAATTCAGGCAGAGTGGAGAATGATACATGCAAGGATCAACAACATATGACAGCTCGGATGTTGACTTCAGTGGTGTATCTCGGGGACATCATCAAGATTCGCCACTGTCAAAATCGCAAAGATGCTGGATTTGTGTTGTGTTTTCATTGAGTTCTCTTCCTCTTTCCTATTCTTTATAGCTATTTTTTCCTGTTTTCTCTAAACCCCAAACTGGTCACTGCTCTCACATTGTCTACTCTGAGATTCTGTTCAGGCCTTTCTTTCCCCAAAGTATGTCTAGTTTACTTATACTACTCATCTATTAAATCTGCTAATCTGTAAGATTTCAAAATTAGCTGATTAGTTCATGTTTAGATGTGAGTGATTAATAATCCAAAGAGAGATCTTGAAAACTCAATAACCTTTAATTGGCATAAATGAGAAGAATATTTCTGAGAATCTTTCCAGGGCCCCTTGTTTTGTCTGGGCAGGCTCTCAGATGCTCTAGCCCAGACACATTTAAAACAGTAATCAGCAACTTAATGTCTTAATTCTGAAGAGATTTATTATACCAAAAATGACTTGTAAATGTATTCACTTGATATAAATCTACATCGTATACATATATTCTGTTTTTAGGCATAGAAGTATATATGTCTCTCCATGGTTTTCAAGATCCAGATACAAATTACAGCCAATCTCTACACAATAAAGCCTCCAGAGAGAGAAAGTTATTATAATTGTTATATTTCATATCTTTCTTCCTTCTCAAAAACATCTAATGTCATTTTGACTGCAACCTGAAGTCTTTTATAATATTGGCCAAAGGAATTTGTTAAAAATAAATGAGAGTGTTGCACTTGTTATGTATTGATGACTGATTTAAGAATGCGCTTAGAAGCGTATGGGACTTCCATGGCGGTTCAGATGGTAAAGAACCTGCCTGCAATGCAGGAGACCTGGTTTAGATCCCTGGGTCGGGAAGCTCCCCTGGAGAAAGGAATGGCTACCCACTCCAGTGTTCTTGCCTGAAAAATCCCACGGACGGAGGAGCCTGGCAGGTTATGGTCCATGTGGTCACAAGGAGTTGGACATGACTGAGTGACTTTCACTTTCACTTCACTTTAGAAGCATATATCTAGTTTTTCAATGTGATTATTGTAAACAAATTCACAATATATGAAAGACAGCTGCACTGAAGAAAAGAGTTATATATATATATATAGTGCAGTGACGCTCCTATGATGAAGATAAAGAGGAGATTAAATACTTTAAGACTGCAGGAAAGACCTTCAGAGCTCGTAAAAACTTGGAAACTCTGGTAAAACAACAACCCATGAGAAGTACAGTAAGCATGACATGGAATGGATGGATAATTAAGAATGAACTTTTAAATTTTTAAAAATTTTTAATTAGAGGATGATTGCTTTACAGTATTGTGTTGATTTCTGCCATACATCAACATGAATCAGCCATAAGTATACATATGTCTCCACCCTCTTGAATCACCCTCCTACCTCCCATCCCACCCTCCCCTCTTTGTTGTCACAGAGCACTGGATTTGAGCTCCCGGAGGAATGAATTGTAATTGGTTCTTTACATGGATCCAATTCAATAGGGTCCAACACCACCACTCAAACATAATCTCCAGGATCAATCTTTCTTATCCTTTCTTCTCAGCATCTTGGAAAGATTTCATAGTTTTCAGTCATTTTCAAATATTGAAAAATGGAATCTAATGTAAAATTCTAATTTTACTTACAATTCAAGGCTTCTCTCCTTTTCTTAACTCAAGCCTAACCCAAGGCTTAAGATCAGGGATGGAAAGGAGAATCAGAGAGAGAGAGAGAGAGAGGACAGCTAGGCAGCACCTGAGGTCAACTGCAGATTTAAGAGAGAACCACCCATGAGTGCAGAAAACCCCCTTTAAAATGTTGCTGCTTATTTGCAAAATCATGCCTGACTCTTGTCAGGCACCGACCAAGCTCCTTGTCCAAACCCTTCTGTTTAGATCATGCAATGTAACAACTGAAGCCTATTTTATTTCTTCTTACCATTTCTCCTGTGGCATTGCGCAAAACGATTTAAATGAGTGATAATGTGAGCAGGGGATTTTCATATCTCAAATGTTTAGAATGTATGTGTGTGAAAACATAAATAATATACCCTCATTCCTGCAAAACTGAAGTGAGGAAACAGAGTTTGGAGTGTTGATAGAGACTGAGGTTACCCTGGAGGAAAATAAGATATGCTAACAAATATTTATGTTCTCAATAAATACGTGAAGAACTTCTACAATGGATATATAGTTAAAATTGGAGTGCTGAACTCAGGTTTGAGGCAACAAGGAATTGAAACATCTGAATGTGTTCAACATTCAGTTGGAAATAGCTATCTAATAAGCACTCTGTGAGAAGTTCCTTTTTAAAAATTAAGTTAATGTTGATTTCATGATGCATATATATTTAAACTTCTGTGGTTTACTAGTAAAACTTTGAATTAAACTTATTTATTTTCCTGCTTTTAAAGATTATGCATATTGATGTACATTGTATTAAATAAGACATTTTTAAGAAAGAAATTTAAAAATTAATATCTACAATTCTACCATCTAGAAATAATAACTACTGCTAAGTGTTTGATATCTTTTAAATTTCTTTTCTATGCAAATACAAATTTATATACATATTTTACAAACATAGCATATACAATATATTTATAATTTGAATTTTTAATCATAATTTTTAACAACATGTCGTAATTTTTTTGCTATTATAAATAGTGCCACAAGAAAAAATCCTTGCACATGTATTTTAGGTGCTGCTGTGATATGAATTTTTGTCTCTGCTCCCACTGCAAAGGATACAAATGTTGAAATCCTAACACCCAGTGTAACTATATTAGGAGGTGGGAACTTTGGAAAGTGTTTCACTCATGAGGGTGGAGTCTGCTTGAATTAAATTAGTGTCCTTATGAAATAAGTCCTACTGAGCTCCCTAGCTCCATCTGCCATGGAAAGATACAACAAGAAGTCTGTAACCTGAAAGAAGGCTCTCATCCAATCACTCTGGCACCCTGATCTCAGACTTTTAGCTTCTAGAACTGTGAGAAATAAATGTTTGTTGTTCATAAGCCACCCACACTATGATAACAAACTGATAGGAACATACAAGTTCATCATATCTCTGATACAATTGTATTTTTATCTGTCTTTTTATCATAGAATGAATTTTGCCATAACTTATAGTTTATCTAAAATTAATATGCTA
Source organism: Oreotragus oreotragus (assembly GCA_006410675.1). Classification (NCBI taxonomy): domain Eukaryota; kingdom Metazoa; phylum Chordata; class Mammalia; order Artiodactyla; family Bovidae; genus Oreotragus; species Oreotragus oreotragus. The sequence goes on along the minus strand of SJYX01017578.1, from coordinate 188,644 downwards.
CCTTGGTTTTCTTTTGATTAGTTTTTGCAAAATATATCTCCTCCCATCATTTTAAGGGGAAGAAAATGGCAACCCATTCCAGTATTCTTGCCTGGAAAATCCCATGGATGGAGGTGCCTGGTAGGCTACAGTCCATGGGGTCGCAAAGAGTTGGACATGACTGAGCGACTTCACTTTCACTTTTTTATATATATATATATTTTTTTTTTCTTTTCTTATTTTTCTTCTTTCCTGCCTCTTGCTGGATTATTTCTTTTTATTCTTATATTATTTTTAGAAATTTCATTCAGCTCAACATTAATTTGGCATTTTATGTATAAAAATGAATTATATATTAGCTAATTCTTTCAAACAGTTCCATGAGTTATATACACTACTAGTATGTTAATTTTATGGGTAAAGGAAAATGAACCCTAGGGAGAGAAAATAATTAGCCTAAAGTTACACAGTTAGTACAAGAGCCAGAATCCAACTTAAACATTTTTGCTCCAGAGTCTATGCTCTTCCCAACCACAGGGCCAAATCAGTGCCATGGAGCAAAATGTAGAGTTTTGGACAAGGCTATAGGATATTTGGGGACAATATCACCTACCATGCAGTGAATAACAGTAAGAAAGTCTTCATTAGGAAGTGGTATTTGAGCAAAGACTTGAAGGGGTGATGAAGCAAGTTATACAGATACCTGAGGAAAGAGAATTCCAGATAGAAAAAAAAATACTAAGTCCTGTGGTGAAGGCCACAGACAAGGAGTCCTTGTGTCTGTGAGCAAGCAAGGGTTGAATGATGACGGTAAGCAAACAGGAGGATAGGTCATGTAGAGCCTTTTAGGTTATAGAAACAACTTTTGCTTTATTGGACCACAGACACACCCATTCACTTGTGCGTTGCAGAACTGCAAAGTAGACTGGTTCCAACAGACTATAAGGATTGCAAAGCCTAAAATATGTATTATCTGACTCCTTACAAAAGAGTTTGCCAACCTCCATTCTACTCCACTGATGTTTGCTGAATGAATGAAAAAAACCTCAATTTTGATACTTTATCATATTATTATATTATCATAGGCCACATAATGTATATTTTCTAATATTCACTGTGCATATATTAATGTATGAATGTAATATATATTCATACAGATAAAATGTATATTGTAGATATATTAATTTCATGTATATTAGATGCATAAGTACATTATATAATATATAAATATTATTTAATAGCACAACTCTATATGCTATACAATTGTATACACTGTATAACATTATATAAACAACAGGGAGGCCTGGTCTGCTGCAGTTCATGGGGTTCAAAGAGTCAGACATGACTGGGTAACTGAACAGCAACAACTACAATAATAACATGTAATTTTAGCTCTCCATAACACATACATATGTGTGTATATATTAAAAACTCTTATACATATAAGTGTGATATTAAAAAATATGCATGTCTCCACAACTTTTATTCTCTTTTCTCAATGAAATTCTAAAATAGGAACTAGGCCTTATAATTTCTTTATTATTTAGTTCTGGTGCTAAAGTGTTTAATAAATACTTGAGGTGCATAAAATTGTTCGAGTTACAGTAATTCTTAACCCACTGACCTTTATAATCAGTTGCTCTTAAACTGAAGGCTTATGTCAGAGATTTAGAAGAAAAACATGAAACTGAATAAAATAAATGGTTCAAGTATAAATCAGTAACTTATTGCTGAAACAATTATATGTGTGCAGGATAAATACGCTGTCCTCTGTGAGTTGTTATTAAGCAGTCTCCCAGAGTTAATGAACTTCTTAAAGTGCCCTATTAGCCGCAGATAGTTACACATAGGGGATAGCTAGCTTGAGGTACTGTTGAATCAGAACTTTCTGTGTTAGTTTTATATGCTTCTTTTCCATAGGTGTTTTCCATTTTAAAAGCTATGGACATTGATGGATTAAAAAGTAACATGGCCAGTACTGCTTGAAACCCTGTAGTCCCAAACTATAGGCAGCTTCATTGAAGAAGTGCAACTCTTGTTTAAAAAGAAAATGTAAGTGAGAGAAGTGATAGCAACTTGGAGGAAGCTAAATCCACAAGTGAAGGGCACTGATGTGTTTTAAGTTTGAAAAAAAAAAATGTCTGATAATGTGTTCTAAGAGAAAAAATCTATAGTGGAGTTATTTTAGAGCTAAATCCCATGGACAGAGGAGCCTGGAAGGCTGAAGTCCATGGGGTCGCTAAGGGTCGGACATGACTGAGCAACTTCACTTTCATGCATTGGAGAAGGAAATGGCCACCCACTTCAGTGTTCTTGCCTGGAGAATCCCAGGGACGGGGGAGCCTGGTGGACTGCCGTCTATGGGGTCTCACAGAGTCGGACCCGACTGAAGCAACTTTGCAGCAGCAGCAGCGGTCTCTTCAGTTGTAATTTGTTGCTAGCTATCACAGTGTAACATGAAAAGTACTGTGATAGGAAACCACAGGATTTTTCTGGGGCTTGGGTAGGAGTGGCGTAGGGGAGCTGGTTAGAGAAACTGAGCTGAATCAGAGTAGGAATTAGCTAAATGAAGAAGAAAGGGAAGGACATTCCAGAGACCAAGAAGAGCATGTATGAACACACAGAGGCACGAAACAAGAATACAAGTAGCTCAGTGTGGTTGGTGCTTTTCACCATGATCGTGTAAGAGTTTAAAGAGGTAGGTAAGGACCAAATCATGAAGGGCCTGAGAGTTTTGGGCAGACACTGAATGAGAGTAGTATGATCAGATCTGTATTTTGGAAAGATTGCTCTGTACCCCAGAAGAAAGATGGGCAGAAGCCATGAATTAATTCACAGAAGAAATGCAAATGGCCAACAAATTATGAAAACTTAGCTTCCCTAAGAGTCAAAGAAATGCAATAAAACAACCAAAGGCAATTTTTTACCTATCAGATGGGCAAAGATTAAAATGAATAATACTGCTCAGTGTTGGAAAAGACGTGAGAAAAAGGACATTCAGAAACCACTGGTTGGTAATATAAATTGAAAAAATGGGGTAGGTGAGAGAGGTATAGCAATTTATCTTACAAATCAGACACTTTAAAAATGTATATCCTCTTTGGCTTCCCAATTCCATATCTAGGGCGTTATTCCATGGGAATAATAAAATAACCTTCATCAAGATGTTTGTACAAGGATGTTTATCACAGCATTGTTTCTAATAGTGGAATAATGGAAGACGGGTTAAATGTTCTAGTGAGAGACTGTGAAATAAATCATGTTACAGCCACACAGCAGAATACCACACAGCTGTTAAAATGATGTTATCGATGTATGTTTATTGACATGGAAAGATGTTCATTATAAACGTTAGTGAAAAAGCAGATTTCTGAAGAGTATATAGAGCATTCCAATTTTGTAAATTAAAAAAAAATGTTTAAGCATCAAAGTAAACTGCATAGAAAAATTTTGGAAGGTCATATACCGAGAGATAATCTCTGGGTAGTAGAGTTATTGGTGATTTTTTTTCTTTTTATTTTTTCTGGTGTATATTCTAATTTTTTTTAAAGTGAATGTGCACTACTTGTGTGATTTTTTTTAAGTAAAATTAAGAATAAACAAACAAACAAAAATAAAGAGCACTCTGGCAGAAATGTGAAGAAATTGATTGCAATGGTGCAGGCCAGAGATCTCAAAGAATGAAGCCAAAGCAGGCAGAATAGGGCTGGAAAGATGGGGCTAAAGGTGAGATATATCGAAGAGGGAGAATCTTTAGGACTGTTGACTAACTGGATATGTAGATGAGTGAGGATATAAGTGGTCGACAAACCTAGGAGGCTTATCAGAGCATGCCTTGGAGAAGGAAATGGCCACCCACTCCAGTGTTCTTGCCTGGAGAACCCCAGGGATGGGGGAGCCTGGTGGGCTGCAGTCTATGGGGTCACACAGAGTCAGACACGACTGAAGCGACTTAGCAGCAGCAGCATGTGTAAATTTTGAAGTATGATAAACATAACCTGGTAACACACAAAATTAAAAATCTCTATGTTATACCATGGACACAATTTGAATCAGTGTCACTTATCTAATAACTATACAAACCATATAAATGATACAGTTCATAAATGCACAAATATTCCACAAGGGAACACAAAATACTAAACTTTTACTATATCAGCTTAAATATGTTTTAGCTTGTTACAAAGCATAGTGTCCATATGACTGATACTCCAATGTGTCTGGGAAAAAAAGATGGAAGTTTACATGATCACAATTACAGAAAGAAGTTGCTGAACCAACTGATTTATTGAACTACAAATGGTAACATGCAGGACCTTAGGTATCCCACTCTTTTGGCATATGTATTTGTGCATTTTCCACTGAGTAAAATCCAATGGACTCCTCCAGTGCCCACAAGGCTAGCAGATTTTCTCTTTTGGTTTTGTGCCAAAAAAAAAAAATTACTGCCTAGTGTGTAGAGTTTGGCAAAGGGACACTCTTTCTGCCCTTAGACTTCGAACATCAACTACCAG
>SJYX01017578.1:157997-182594 GCA_006410675.1 Oreotragus oreotragus | reverse complement strand
CAGAGCATGCCTTGGAGAAGGAAATGGCCACCCACTCCAGTGTTCTTGCCTGGAGAACCCCAGGGATGGGGGAGCCTGGTGGGCTGCAGTCTATGGGGTCACACAGAGTCAGACACGACTGAAGCGACTTAGCAGCAGCAGCATGTGTAAATTTTAAGTATGATAAACATTACCTGGTAACACACAAAATTAAAAATCTCTATGTTATACCACGGACACAATTTGAATCAGTGTCACTTATCTAATAACTATACAAACCATATAAATGATACAGTTCATAAATGCACAAATATTCCACAAGGGAACACAAAATACTAAACTTTTACTATATCAGCTTAAATATGTTTTAGCTTGTTACAAAGCATAGTGTCCATATGACTGATACTCCAATGTGTCTGGGAAAAAAAGATGGAAGTTTACATGATCACAATTACAGAAAGAAGTTGCTGAACCAACTGATTTTTGAACTACAAATGGTAACATGCAGGACCTTAGGTATCCCACTCTTTTGGCATATGTATTTGTGCATTTTCCACTGAGTAAAACCCAATGGACTCCTCCAGTGCCCACAAGGCTAGTAGATTTTCTCTTTTGCTTTTGTGCCAAAAAAAAAAAAAAAAAAAAGAATTACTGCCTAGTCTGTAGAGTTTGGCAAAGGGACACTCTTTCTGCCCTTAGACTTCGAACATCAACTACCAGCCTTGGATCCTTTGTTCCTATATTCCAATTTTTATTACAAAATAAACAACAATTCTGTCAGGTATAAGAATTTTAAATTTTGTAGAAAAACTGTGGCTGAGGCATGAGGGTGGGAATTGACAAAGGATTTGTACTAATCTTGTTACTTGGAACAAAAGACAAAAAACATTTTTCTGATGGAGGACTTGTACTCTTCTTCTGGGAACCATGTGAAATTTATTCGCTTTTACCTTAGGAAACAAGAGACAATTCATACACTGGAGAAGGAAATGGCAACCCACTCCAGTGTTCTTGCCTGGAGAATCCCAGGGACGGGGGACCTGGTGGGCTGCCGTCTGTGGGGTCACACGGAGTCGGACACGACTGAAGTGACTTAGCAGCAACTTAGCAGCAGCAAACAAGAGACAGAAAGCACTTTCCTTAATACGTCTAAGAGTATGTGGAGAAAGAAATGTTGAGTCTCAGTATACAAGAAAGAAGAGGGAACTAATACTGAGAACTGAATGTGCATGACACTGATAGAAGCTTTATAAAAAATTATCACTTTTAACTATGACAAGAACTTTATAGATCAGAGAGCTGAGCTTTAGAGATATTAACAAAATTCTCCAACTCATCCCACTATGCTTTGGTCTACAAAAATTAGAATTTTTGATTCAAACTTACACATTAAGAATTCACATTGCATGAAATTCAGAGGTAAGGGTGGGCTCCAGTGTTGATTGATTTGAGCTAAACAGGTTTTCAAAGATTCAACAACAGCAGCAAAACCTGTTAGCCCAAGTACATCCAGTAAATTTGCAAGATATAAAATCAACACATAAAAATCAATTGCATTTCTAATCAATAAAAATGAATAATCCCAAAAGGAAACTAAGAAAACAATTATATTTATAGTAGCATCTAAAAGCACAAAATTGTTAGAAATAGACTTAACCAGAAGGGGAAAGATTCATGCACTGAAAACTTCAAAATATTGTAAAATAAAGACAAATAAATGGAAAGACATCCATGTTCACAGATTGAAAGAATTAATATTATTATAATTTTCCTGCTATCCAAAGTAATCTATATATTCAATGCAATTCCTATCACAATTCTAGCGTCATGTTATATAGAAGGAGAAAACACAAGCTTCAAATTCATATGGAATGAGAAAGGATCTTTAAAAGCCAAAAGGATCTTCTTAAAGAAGACTAAAACTGGAGGCCTCATACTTTCTGATTTCAAAACATATTACAAAACTGCAGTATTCAAAACAGTATAATACTGTCATAAAGAGAGACATATAGGCTAATGGAATAGAATGGAGAGACTTGAAAGAAATTTAGGTTGTTGTCATTGTTCGTCACCCAGTCATGTCACTCTTTGCGACCACATGGACTGCAGCACACCAGGCCTCCCCGTCCCTCACCATCTCCCGGAGTTTGCCCAAGTTCATGTCCAGTGCATCGATGATGCCATCTAGCCATCTCATTCTCTGATGCCCTCTTCCCCTTCTGCCCTCAATCTTTCCCAACATCAGGGAAATGCAATCAAATAGTAGTCGACAGGGGTGTTAAGACTGTTGTTGTTCAGGCGCCAACTCCTGCCTGACTCTGCAACTCCATGAACTGCAGCATGCCAGGCTTCCCTGTCCTTCACTACACAATGGGAAAAAAGAGATCTCTTTAACAAAGGCAGTTGGGAAAGCTGGATATCCACATACAAAAGAATAACATTGGACTCACCTTACACCACACCCAAAAATCAACTCAACATAGATAAAAGAGTTAAAAGTAAGGCCTGAAACTATAAAACTCCTAAAAGGAAACATGGTAAAGCGTCGCAACGTCGGTCTTGGCAATGATTTCTTGGACATGACACTGAAAGTACAGGCAACAAAAGCAAAAATAAACAAGTAGTGCGATTTCAAACTATAAACAACAGAGTGAAAAGGTAACACATTGAATGGGATGAAATATTTGAAAACTATATATTTGATAAGAGGATAAATCCAAAATATATCAATATGAGAAACTCCTACAACTCAATGATACAAAAATAAATAACCCAATTAAAAATTCGATAAGTGACTTGTATAGACATTTCTCCAAAGAGGACATACAAATGGCCAAAAGATATGAAAAAATGCTCAATAACACTAATCATCAGGAAAATGCAAGTCCAAACCATAAGGAGATACCACCTCATATCGGTTAGGATGGCCAATAAAAATAAAACCAAAATAACAAGCCACGATGTAGAGAAACTGAGACACCTGTGCACTGCTAGTGAGAATGTAAAATTGTGTAGCCACTATGGAAAACAGTATGAAGTTTCTTCAAAAAAATTAAAAAAAATTAAAAATAAAATTGCCTAAATATGATTCAGCCCCATATTCCATTTCTGGGTATAACCCTAAAGAAATAAAAAACAGGATCTGAAAAAGATATTTGCCTTCTTGCATTCATTGCAGCATTATTCACAGTGGCCAAGATGTAGAAACAAACTAAATGTTCACTGATAGATGAGTGGATAAAGAAAACATGGTATGCACATGCAGCAGAATATTATTGATTCTTAAAAATAAGAAAATGCTGTCATATGCTACAGTATGGATGAAGCTTGAAGGCATTATGCTAAGTGGAATATGACAGTCAAAGGATAATCACTGTATTATTCTACTTTCATCTAAAGTAATCAAATTCATAGAAGCAGGAAATAAATTGGTTATCTGAGGCTGGTGGAGGGTGAGATGGGGAGCTGCTGTTAAGTGGGCACAGTCTCATTCATGCAAGATGAAAAAATGTGATGGGACCGGATGCCATGATCTTCATTTTCTGAATGTTGAGCTTTAAACCAACTTCTTCACTCTCCACTTTCACTTTCATCAAGAGGCTTTTTAGTTCCTCTAAAATAGAAAATTTACTTTAGGTAAAAGGAATGTATATTGTATGAGCATAATATTATTAATTGCTGTTTAAGTATATGTTAAACACTTATTTAAGCTCTTTATATGTGTTACCTAAGTTAACCCTCACAACAATTTTATTAAAGTAAATACAGTTATGTCTATTTACTGACATGAAAATTAAGAGCAGAAAGTTAAAACAATTTGCTTCAGGTAAGTTAAGTGTAGAAAAAGAATTCAAACACAAGTAGCATAATTATAGAGCCCACTCTCTTGAAACATATGAGAGAAAACTCCAAAGAGGGCTCTGTTTTGAAAAAGCATATGTTAGAGTTAGCCTGCCTTACATGATTGACAAAATCACTATAGCAGCTCAAAAGCAACAAAAATATTAACACTGATTCACAGCATCTTGTGTGATGTGTGATCACTTGAAGATAAAAGGAGGAAGTGGAAGCATTAATAATATTTTGTCTCTCTTGATGTGACACTAACATACACCCTTCTTCACTGTTTAAACGTGGTATTCTCTTGACTTCTTGACAGAAAAAGATGTGAATTCTATTGTCCTTAGTTAATGCAGAAACAATTAGAGAACTAATACTTGCACTCTTAATTTCTGCCTACCTTAATAGACACAAAATACAATTAAATATTCTAAGAGGTAACCGTAAATCATTTAAAGTAATTAGCTACTCTCCCTAGAAAGTTCAGCTCTGTAGCTCTATACAGCAAACTGGAAAAATTGTCTTGATTGACCAGTACTAGCTGATACTCCAGGGGACATTTAATCTCTTGGGTTAATATTACTTTTGTGTCATGAAGAATGGGCACAAGCCTGGTGACTTTCATCTCCATTTTTACTTTTACATTTTTGGTTTATATTCCTTCCCTTTCACAGGTGACATGCTAAGGCTGTCACACCTACACTGTGGTGCCATCACAAAGGATCTGTAGTCATTTTCCTGTATAAGAATGACTTTCTTTCCTGTATAAGAACTCTTTCTCTGAATTACCATATAAGGGTCTCAGAATAAAGTAGTTGTACTATATCATGGTTTTCAAAGTCAAACTCTTCATTTTTCTTCTCAACACTATATTAAATTTGTATATATTCTTAGTTTTATTCTTGAATTATTTAAAGCAATATATTCTAAGTTTTATTAAAGTCTTAAATTTGAGTGTGCCAGGTCATAGTATAATAGAATTTGAAAATAATATTATATATTATATTTTCTTATACAGTAATTTCCCTTTTCCACATAGTTCTACTTACCCATTGTTCTGAGAAGGAATTTTAATTTTTTTTTTTTAATGCATAGTTTTCTCTTTGACTGTTTGGTTAGTCCATGGAATAATTTGAATCATCAGTGAACATTCTGGGAAGTGAAAGCTCTGTCTATTGAAAGGGAATGAAATTAAGTAGACTATCCAGGTCTAAAACTAAAAATTGTAAACTTGGATCTTCTCCAAAATGAGACTCTTTTCAGTATCACAAGGAACCATTTACTTGAATAATTTACCATCTATGTTCCCAAGTGTGCATTTCAAAATCCTCTTTATTTCCTTTAACTTTTCATTAAGGGGATTTTCAAAATACACAAAATTAGAGAGACTAGCAGAGCAAAGTCACTTATATCCATAATCCAGCTTCAACAATTATCAACATTATCCCAATTATTTTTAAACTTTCCACTACTCTCATTTTTTTTTACCTAACATGTGCTTTAAAGTAGATCCCAGACATCATGTCATTTCACTTATAAGTAAAATAATATCGTTTGCATTGAGCTCTTGTTAAAGAGTAAGAATTGTGTGGGGATGATCCAGAGGGATGATGGGGGGTGGGAGGAGGGAGGGGGGTTCATGTTTGGGAGTTCGTGTACACCCGTGGCGGAAAATAAAAAGAAAAAAGAAAAAGAAAAAAGACTCCAAAGTTAAGAAATGGGCCAGCTGTGGATACTCCGTATTGCTTTGAAGCTTGAGAAGTCACTGGCAGCACTTGTTTAAAACCAGGATTTGTGCCCTGGGGTCTGGCTTCTAAACTCTGTTTGTGACATGACCTGCTTCCATGTTAAGTGAATCAATCAAACGCTTTTCTGGGAAAGAAGTCTTGCTATAATACCAAACAGCCTTGGGTATATCCTCAAGGTCTTCTTAGATGAATTATTATTTTTGTTACTATTTCTAACAGTTAGCCAAGCCTAGTCTCTCAGATTGTTCCAGGTTCCCTCAAATGACTAATATGAATGTGATGTTTTTATGGCCTTAAGACAAGAAAGGACAATCCTTACCTAATGAACTGTTGTGAACTGTTTTTTTTTTTTTCTTCCTTCCGTTTTTTAACAGGCAATGTGTATAGGCATCCCTTCCCCAGCCCTATTACTCCTCCATTTTCATACCTTCTCTGGAAGACCCATGCTTTTATCATCTTGTAATAGTTTCTCTTGTTAGCAAGACAGTAAGTTTGGCAGGTGCTCAATGCAAACTTATCTAAGACATTTTCACTTAAAATCCCCTCTATACTACTCAGAAATACAGGTGAGTTAATGTGGTGCCTTGAGAGGAACAAGGGCTTCAGGGACCCAGAAGGTGATGAGGATTCATCCTCTCCATCTTTCCCTGATGCCGAGGAGCAAGAGTCCTTTAGCAGGGAAGCTGAGTGTGCTCCAAGCCAACGTGCTGCAGATGGGTCACAGTTTGTCTGGAAGCTTATGGCTCTCCTTTTCAAATCAGGTGTGTTCTGACAAGATCCAGCCGTAGCCCTACCCTTTTAACCACTCTACCCTTTCTTACCTTCACCTACTCACCCTTCCTCTCTCCCAGAGTCTCTCTCACTTAACCTCATATGGAAGCTCAGTCTGCCCACCTTGGAATGTGGAGAACAAATAGGCATTGGAGAGTGACACTGTGTGACCTCTTGCTCCTGTAGTGTACCGCACCTTGAATAGGATCTTTTATTTATTTATACTTTATTCTTTATTGTCTCCTTCCTAAGCTCGGTGTTGTAACCATTTTCCAGGTCTTCCCTCCAACCCCCAAGGCACTATCTTGCCATAAGTAAGAGGCGGAGAGAAGAGAGTGGCCTTCTGACTTTGGGGTAGGATTGAAACCAGAACCCAAGTTACAACAAACTTCCTAGAACCCAGGTCGGTAACAATCAAAGAAGCAAAAGGCTACTGCTAAAATGTGTCTTTGCTGGGGATGGTGTGGGGTGCATATGGGATGAGGTGGGATTTGGTCCTCAGATAGTAGAGACAGGTTCATGATGAAAGAGAAAAAAAAAAAAGCATGGAAAAAAGATTTTGAGAGCTGGGCAAAACATCAGAATTAATCTAATACAAGATATGTCATAAGTCACTGAGGCCTTTACACTTTTTCCTCCTGTACTTGTTTGTTAGGACTGCCATAATAAAACATCACAGACTGAATATCTTGAACCACAGACATTTATTTTCTCACAGTCCTGGAAGCTGGAAGTCTAAGATCAAGGTGGCGGCAGATTCAGCTTCTTCCGAGACCTCTCTCTTTGACTTGCAGATGGCATCTTGCTGTATCCTCACTTGGTCCTCTCTGTTTGTATTATCTGTGTCCTAATGTACAATGTGACAGTCATTGGATTAAGACCCACCCATATAAATTCATTTTACTTATTCATCTCTTTAAAGACCCCATCTCCCAATACAGTCACAGTCTGAGGTACCGAGGGTTAAGACTTCAACCTATGAATTTGGTGGAGGGTGGGGGTGGACAAATTCAGCCCATTTCTGGGAACAGAGATTGATGTATTTTATATGTTATTGACACAGTTTGGGGAATTCCCAGAAGTTAACTATGTGGAAGATTTTAATACACCTGCATCTCCTCATCTTACTAACCATTTGTATATTTTTATTGAAGAAGAAAAACATCATTTGCTTTTTATTTCTCTATTAGTCTTTTTTTTAAAGCTCTTTCTGTCAGTATATTTAAACATCATAGGTCTTTTTCTCATATTAAAAAAAAAACACAAATCTTCATAGCTAAGAAAAGGATTTTAAAAAATGGATAGTCCCTCCCCCCTCTTAAGGCTACTGAGATACCTTTCCACATCATAAAACAAGCAATTTGGTTAAATGAAGGGTTAAATTGAGATTTTCTCGAGAATTTCAGTCGAGTTCTTTACAATATGAATTCCAATGATTCAGAACTTTCACAAACTTGTTCTGTTGTCTGTTAATAAAATTTTGCCATGAGAAGTGTTATTTTAACAAAAGGGAATTGTTAGATTCCTAAAACTTTTTAAATTGTTGCCAGGTCTTGGGAAAACAACCTCAGAATCTGTCTTGATAATTTCTTGCCTTGTTAATACCATTGAAAGTCCTATCTCTGTATTCCCAAAAGTTATATTACTTTAAAAATTTATCTGCCACACTTGAAGCTAAAATCATATTGTACATCAACTATATTTCAGTTAAAAATTTTTTAAGTAAAAATATTAGAAAAGATTTATCTGCCAATTAATTATTTTTCTTTTCATTCACATGCATGATGGAATATTTATAGTCCTGTGACTTATATATTTTATCACCTAGCAAATTCTTTCTTTCTTTTTTAATTTTTAAAATGTTTTTGTTTAACTGGTAGACTTTATTTCTTTAGAATAGTTTTAGGTTTAGCAGAAAGAGAGTTCCCATATATTTCCTCTCTCTCTACCTCCATTATTAACAACTTGCATTGGTGTGGTATGTTTGTTACAATGGATGAGCCAATATTTATACATTATATTAACTAATTATTATAATTATTGTTTACATTAAGGTTCATACTTTGTATGTAGTTCTCTGGGTTTTCTCTGATGTGTAATGTCATTATCCAACATTATAGTTAGTAGCATGCAGAATAGTTTCATTGTCCTAAAAAATTCCCTGTACTCTACCTCAAGTAATTTATTTTAAATTAATATGTGCGGTGAGAGCCTTTGCCTCCCCGACCTCCTTGGCCTTCATGAAAATGACATAATGTTTATCCTGCTAGTTTTTCATTATTTGTGCATTTATCTACTATATTTGTAAGGTCAGTCACCTGTTCTCCTGATAAACTTCCTAAGTGTGATTTTCAAAGATGTAATTCATATTCATATACTCAGATCCAGAATCCAGCTTGTGGCCTGTTTTTCTTGAATTTATCTTTGTTGTCACTTGCTGTGTTTGGGCCTTTGACATGTGGTGATCCTGGTTCCTCTGCTTGGGATGGATTTCAAGGGATCTAACATGAAGACTGAGCCTAGGAAACAGACTGTGAGCATTCCCAGGACAGGACATGGGCTAAGAAACAAACTGGAGTGAGATGGAAGGAGAATGACTTGCCATACCTCATGAACCATATCCTGCCAGGCTCCTCTGTCCTGGGATTTCCCAGGCAACGATACTAGAGTGGGTTACCATTTCCTTCTCCAGGGGATCTTCCCGAAAAAGGGATCGAACTGGCATCGCCTTCATTGTAAACAGATCTTTACCACTGAGCCTCTTTAACTCATTTCTCTCTCTGTTCCACAAGAAGGAAGGAAAAGGACAAAATTTCCAGAAATTCTAGTCATAGTGAAAAAATAGTAATTTGATGTTTTAGCACCATTTACAGGTGGTCACTTGCCTTTTTTAGCCAAGAAATATAAAAATCAAATCTAAGTTTGCTCAAAAAAAATCTAAGTTTACTCAAGGACCATGTTTGCCCACTCTATCTAGATGGTGAGATCCAGCAAAAGTACCAAACAAAACTCTGGAGCAATTTACATAAAAGATAATTTTTTTCTTAAAATAAAATATTAAGGAGTAAGGTAGGGCATAGGGTTACAGAATTCCCCAGGTAACATTTTCAAGGATGGGACATAAGGATGAGTAGCTAATCTTGGCCTAAAGCTTTAAAAAATTTCCATAGTGTTTGAATACCAGCCATGGGCCCAAGTCTTAATTATTGAGACTCTAAATCATTTCTATTCTGTGTGACCTTGAATCTGTGCTCTGGGCTACCCACCTTTTTAAAGTGGCTTTTATTCTTGAGCAAACACATAAAATTACTCTGTAAAATATAGAGAATAATGGTGTATTACTCATGTTTCATTCCCCACCCCCTTCTAGTTTAAGGGAAAGAACTCCCTGCCTCCCCCTGCCCTTATTTCTGGATGAACATCATCCTTTTCTCAGCTGTCTTTGAGGTGACTACTGTTTGGATTTTTATATTTATCCCTTGCTCTTTTTAGTTTTGCTGCATAGAAAAAGTCATTTAGTTTTACACTTAGAAGTGGATCTGTACTATAGATCCATTTTGCAACTCTGTTTTTTTGCCCAACATTGTGTTCTTGAGATTCATCCGTGTTTTGGCATGTAGCTGTAGTCTATTCATTTCTACTGCTGAATAGTATTCCCTTGTGCAGATATTGCCAAAATTTATTTATTCTACTGAAGGACACTGGGTGCTTTCTTGGTTCCTTAAATTACAGCGTTGCTATTCTTGTAGGGGTCTCCTATACACACCTCCAAGTAAACACCTAGACGTAAAATTGCTTTAAATAATGCCAAACACTAATTTACACACATATGAACATACATCCTAGAAGTGTATGCATTTTAATTGTTCTACATCTGCTGAACCCTTAATATTGTCAGACAGTTTACCAATTTGATGGATATGAAATGTTATATCCTTTGATTTGTGTATTCATTCCCATATTACTAATGAAGTTGACCTTTTTATTTGCTTATTCACCATTCATGCTTTTTCTAAGAAGTACTTATTAATACTTTTGCCCATTGTTTTTAAAATTTCCTTTCATCCTTTTCTCATGGATCTGTAGGAATTCNTGAAACTCCAGTACTTTGGCCACCTCATGCGAAGAGTTGACTCATTGGAAAAGACTCTGATGCTGGGAGGGATTGGGGGCAGGAGGAGAAGGGGACGACCGAGGATGAGATGGCTGGATGGCATCACGGACTCGATGGATGTGAGTCAGAGTGAACTCTGGAAGATGGTGATGGATAGGGAGGCCTGGCGTGCTGCGATTCATGGGGTCGCAAAGAGTCGGATATGACTGAGTGACTGAACTGAACTGAACTGAACATGGTGACTAAATGAATCTTCTCACATGAAGTCTTATTGATTACTAGCTGCCCATGGCAACTGCATCAGCATAAGTTTTGTAAGAAATTATGTTCTCCCCTATTTTTTAAAAAAGTAAGAATATTTTGAACTGGTTAAATTAAACCATGTTCAATTAGACACAAAAATACTGAAATTTTGTCTCTTTGGAGAGTACCATATTTTGTGGTTGTAAAACATGCTAAGATGAAACAGCCATGGGCACTGCCTTTTAAGAGGTTACAATTGTGTCATAGAGAAAAACATGCTAAAATAAAGGTCTGCTTCTAGACAGAAAGTTCTAGAAAGAAGTTTAATCAGCAGTTTCTCTAAATGTGCTGTATGCTGTGCCATGCTAAGTTGCTTCAGTTGTGTCTGACTCTGTGGGACCCCGTGGACTTTAGCCTGCCAGGCTCCTTTGTCCATGAGATTCTCCAGACAAGAATACTGGAGTGGGTTGCTACTCTTCCCGACCCAGGGATTGAACTCAGGTCTCGTCTCCTGCTTCGGTAGGCAGATGTTTGACCACTAGCACGACCTGGAAATAACATTGTAGAATTAAACGGTTTTTGTGGGGGAAATGGCACAGAATTACAGGAAGCTTTTTAGTCAAAGCAGCTGCTCTTGTGATTTGTGTGGGGTTTACTGAATTCACACAACCCAGAGGACTTGCTCTGTTACCGTGGTGGTTGCTCTCGTCTCATCACCCTACAATACTCAACTGTATGTAGAAGCCACGAAAGGTTTACAGTGTCTAACAAATGGAGTTGATGAGCTTTTAGGGCGGTAGCTCTCGCCACTCTAGGACTATGCAACAAACTAGAGTCTTTGAACGCGTTGTACATAGCTGCATAGGGAAGATGTGTTGTGGAATTTCTACTGCTGTGAGGGCTTCGGAGGGATATTGACACCCAACTCTTTAAAGGCCCATACTTTATGCTTCTGTCCTCCTGATTCACACCCACTGGCTATAATGGAAGAAGGGGCCTCTTGCCCCTCACCTAGCTGTTCCCATAAGTGCAGGCTTCTTCCATGAGGACCTGGATCTCCCTGGGGCCAGCACTGCACAGCCTTCTCTCTCCAGTGCCCTCCTCAGGTCAGCTGGACTGGGGAGACATAAATGGCACACTGTGTTTGTCTTTCCCTTGGCCTCATATTCCTTGGGACCATCCTCAGCCTTCCTGAACTTTGCTATGTGACACGCGGATGAAACACATTTCTCTCTCCCCAGCTATCTTCATAGTTCCATTGTCTTAGATGGTAAAGGGAGGGTCATGCTTATCATATAGATAGAGTCAATTGATTTCCATTCCAAGTGAGTCATGTTTGCTTTAATTGGTACATCATCAATGTCCATTCTACTCAGACAGCCAGTATGCTCTTTGATGAATTGCTTTTAATTTTGCTCTGACAGTTTGTGGCGGACTCTCAGAGGTGATATTACCTTATTCATTGAAAACTGGAAATTCTAATTCTGTGGCCTCATAGCAACACACTGACATTAAATCACACTCATTTGAAAGAGAATAATGCTAACATTTTGAATTATCCATGCCGGCTTCCGTATTGTGCTACTCAAAGAAGGATGCAAGAAAAGGTATTAATAAAAGACACAGAGTCAGAGAAAAAAAGACCTAATTGAAAAGTGAATTTCTATCTGAGATTGAATCCTAGTAATTAATATTGAATTACTAAAAGTAGACTTAAGAGTGGGTTTCAAGACACCATTTAGAACTGAGACAAACTTGTTTTCCACTTCAATTTTATTTAAGAATTAAGTTTTTCATTCTGTAGCAAAATAGCAAAAACAAACTGATTTATAGAGTGTGAAAGATATTTAATCAAATAATAATGATTAATAAATATATATATTATTTCATTTATTCCCATTTTACACAACTGAATAGAAGTAAACCATCATGTGTGTGCGTGTGCATTCAGTTGTGTCTGACTCTTTGTGACTCCATGAACTGTAGCCCACCAGGTTCCTCTGTCCATGAAAATTTCCAGGCACGATTACTGGAGTGAGTTGCCATTTCCTTCTCCAGGTGATTTTCCCAACCCAGGGATCAAACCTGCATCTTTTGTGTCTCCGGCATTGGCAGGTGAATTCTTTACCAGCTGAGTCACCAAGGAAGCCCTATTCCTAGTTAAATAATCTGGGAAACATTCATACTTTACATAGATGCTGCCTACATTTGATGCTATTATCTGAGTAGAGAATTTTAAATTTGAAAGAAATATTGGGAAGTGTCTAACTGAACACCTTCGTAAGTGAAGAAAAACTAGTCAAGAGATCGTAAATAACTTAACCTAAAGTGCAGCAAGTAAGAAAGACATAATTAACATTGGGTCTCTTGACTCCTACTCACATAATTTCTACCATGTAATTCATAAAGCTTTGTCTTAACTGTTTTAAATTACTGCTATCATATATCATTAGATATATTTATTTGAATTTTCAAATCCACTGAGAAACCTGGCATGTTCCTTAAGCTAGAAAGAAAAATGGTATTACTCATTAATTCAACATATATTTATCACATCCCTACAAGGCAAAGCCGTAACTTGAAAGTGAAAGTCACTCAGTCATGTCTGACTCTGCAACCTCATGGATTATACAGTCCATGAATTCTCCAGGCCAGAATACTGAAATGGGTAGCCTTTCCCTTCTCCAGGGGATCTTCCCAACCCAGGAAGCAAGCTGGGGTCTCGTGCATTGCAAGTGGATTCTTTACCAACTGAGTTATCAGGGAAGCTCATGCATCCTAAGGGGCAGGAAAAAGAGGAGAAAGCAGGCAGTGACACTGGAGCTTGATGTGTGATACAGTAAGGTTCTCACACAGCATGATGGGTGGAGTAGAAGCTCAGAGCGATCTTAGCCAGAGGTCGTGTGATGAGGTTGGTTTCAAACTGAGCCCTGAAGGATTAATAGCTGTTTCCACTACAGCGCAGTATGTTCCAGGATTAGGGAGCAGAGTATGAAGCAGAGTGTGGAAAGGCTCAGAAGTGAGACCGTGCAGTACTTATACTTTCAAGGATATGCTAGGAGGTTGATTTTACTGAAGCTGAGTGAATGACAAGAGAAATGAGTCAAGAGGTATGCAAGGTTCAGATAATATTTGGACTTTAAACTGAGAGAAATAGAGATCTGGTGAAGGGCTTTAAGGAGGAGATACAAAGTTCACTGGGGTCTAAGGGCAGGGACTGGCACCTCTGTGGTCAGGGTAGTCATCTTGCTAGGTGATTTCCTGATTTGCATTGGTTTCCATTCTCCTTAGGATAGAGTCTAATTTCCTTGCACAGTTTACAGGGATCTGCTCCAGTTTCTTCTACCTTGGTGCCAAAGACTTTAAATAGCCTTTTGAAAAGGTTTAAAGGAGATGAGTGGGGAGGAGAGGGGTAGGGTGGGAGTCAGAGAGGTTTGTGAGGTTGAAGAACCCTCCCCAGACAACAACAGTTTTAAAAAATACAAAATCATTTTGAGAACTCATCAAAATATTTTTCTTTGACTTGTAATTGGATGAATATAGAGACATCAAACAGGAAGGATAATTGTGTACCTAAAGACAAAAATCATACTAAATAAATGTGTATCACATACTTTGGTTTGTATATTTGAGTCACTGGAGTATGTATATTACTGAAACAACTCTGGTTTCTTCTTTCTTAAAAGCTTATGTGAAACATGTAAGACATAGACACAGAAAGTATATTTTGAGGTGACCCTTACATCCAGTTAGATAGTATAAAATAAAATAATGCCAAATTGCTCCAAGCCCCAAGGTGCCCCTCTTTGATTTCATCTCCCTGCCTTTACCTGAACAGTTACCAGCATTATAAATTTGGTGACACCTCCTCAGGAGGTAAACTAAGAATACATTCTCATGTGTCATCTTCCTGAAAGTAAAATGACCACTAATCAGGGTTAGTATAATGTTGATTTATTATTTGCCACTATGAGAAATTCTCAATTTTGAAAAAGTTTAAAACATATTTTTATACAAATAGTAAAATGAACTTTAGAAGATGGCTTAAGCCCTGCAGGATAAGTAAATTCTCATGTAAACCAGACAGTCTGGGCATTATAATAAAAGATAAAGCTTATGAGCTAAACTAAAGCTCTTGCTTTGACTGGTGTTCCTAATTTCATGCCATTTCCTTATTCTCATGGTGTTTAATATGGTATTTTCTGTTCAGAATGATTTTTTTCCAGGGTTAAGCCTCTTAGGCTGAAATACCAGTCTTCCTTGTGAATGTTACAGTTCATTTGGTAGAAATGCTGTGCTGTTTATACAGGTGAGCAGGGCAAGTCCAGACACTGGGCTAGTTGATGTCAGATGAGAAAGGGATAAAATGGGACATAAGTCCAGGAGCACATCACCAGATATTAATAAAGTTCACATGGTACTCCTTGCTTATCCAATAACTTAAATCCTGCTCACGTTAAAATCACTCTGTCACTGAAGGATAGCTAACCATTTTCTGTAAGACAGGAGTACTTGGTCTTGCACAGATTTAGCTTCAATAGTTTTAGTATTCACCGTGATATATTTCAGCTTTACAGCAATAAAGAGATGCAATTATTTTTTTACCAGATTACTTTTTCCCCTCTTTTTGAAAGTCTCAATTACATTTTGATTCATTGATCATTTCTGAAACAAACATACATTCTTGAGGCTCTGAACGTTCCATTTTTTGTCTTTGGAGAAAAATAAGTTTCAGTCTCATAATCACAAAGCAATAACGTAAACATCCACAGCAGCTCCTTTGAGACACAATTGCATCAGGTGTTGGGAAGTCAATACAAATTTCCTGAAGAAAGCCCAAGTATTTCTTTGGGGATGCAAGCAGATCCCACTGTGCCTGCTGTTTCTGGGTCCTTTAAATCAAGCACATTTCAAAGGCAGGGATTATCTCAAAAGACACATGTAACTCAAACATCCATTGAGTTTCTCTGAACTTGGAACTCTCCAGCCTTTCTATTCTCTTGCATGAGACAGAGCAGTGTCCTGGAGCCTCTGCCCTCCCTACCAGGGTCGACGCAATCTTGTAAGATGGACCAGGTAAATCAAATGACCAGATAAATCGAATGTAGTCTTCCCAGACTACAGAAACCCGTGGTGAACTCCAGTGGGGAGTGCCTCCCGGATCCACTGCTCCTATTCTCCATCATGGCTACCCCACAGACCCGCAGTCTAAGCTCTTAGCAGTCAGGTTCAGTGCCGCTAGTATGAGCCTGGTCTTACTCACCAGCTCCCCTGCTTCCATTTCTGGTATTGACTAAACAAGACCTGTCTTTTACTGTTAAAGTTTCTTTCTTCCCTTCTCTGGGCAAGAGGCTTTTCAACTAAGGCTACCCTGGTGTGGCTCACACAGTAAAGAATCCACCTGCAATGCAGGAGACCCAGGTTCGACTGCTGGGTAGGGAAGATCTCCTGGAGAAGGGCATGGCAATCCACTCCAGTATTTTTGCCTGGAGAGTCCCCATGGACAGAGGAACCTGGCGGGCTATAGTCCATGAGGTCGCAAAGAGTCAGATACAACTGAGCGACTAAGCACAGCACACCAGATAAAGCAGTGGGCTGTACAGACTAGATTTGGATTTAATTTTTTTTTTTTAGTATAAATATATCTCATATTTCATGGGGCATATTCATGGTAAAATTTTGTTATTTGAAAATCAATTTTTTTCTGAATTGGGCAATTTTGTTCTCTTTTCTTCTGAATCAGGCAATCCTACTTTCATCTAGCTTTTGATGGTCCAGACCCCAGGAGACCACTGTACTTTTGGCCCTTGGATGATAGCCAAGCTCGTTCAAGTTTGTAGGACCCTCTGCTGGGAAGCCAGACCACATTTTTGACGTGAGCTCTGCTCTGAAGCTGTGAGCAGTGAGCAAAGGGTAGTTCTGGAAGAAAGTATAAGATGATAATGGGGAATAGTGAGTAAATCCGTTTATATGAAGCATGGGGTATTTTGAAGAAATGGGCCATACATTTTTTTCCATCAGTTATTTTATATTTTAGGAATTCTTACAGTCCTATGAAGTCACTTATTGTTCGATTAATTTTGGAATCATGATACCTGTGTTTTATTTCTTCTACTCCATAATGAATATACATCAAACTATTACAAATTTTTTTTGTAACTTGGATCCCAGAAAATGTCAACTATCTTTAAAGTGTTGTTTTATAGGTTCTTGAGGGTTGTAAGATCAAAAGATAGAAATAGGATGTATTTTCTAGTGATTAGTGTTTGTGGCACAGTAGTAAAGAATCCGCCTGCCAATACAGGAGACACAGGTTCAATCCCTGGGTCAGGAAGATCCCCTGGAGAAGAAGATGGCAATCTGCTCCAGTATTCTTGCCTGAAAAATTCTATAGGCAGAGGAGCCTGGCAGGCTACTGTCCATTGGGTTGCAAAGAGTCAGACATGAATGAGTGAATGAGAAATAGACAATTTGAAACTAAGTTCTAATTGGAGAAAATTGCTACTAATTGGAGAAATGGC
Source organism: Oreotragus oreotragus (assembly GCA_006410675.1). Lineage (NCBI taxonomy): Eukaryota > Metazoa > Chordata > Mammalia > Artiodactyla > Bovidae > Oreotragus > Oreotragus oreotragus. The sequence goes on along the minus strand of SJYX01017578.1, from coordinate 165,378 downwards.
TTCTGTTTTTCATTACAATGTTATTTTTAAATTATATTTTGCTTCTTTGTGAGAGTCCTTCAGACCTTTTTCCATAGTAATATGACAGGCACTTGCTGCAAAGTTGCTGAGGCGTGGGGAAGTATTTATAGTAAATAAGTCTTTCACCCTTTGGAATCAAGTAGTATGCAAATGGACAGCTAGCAGGTTGACTGAGCCAAGTGCAAATTTTACAGGGCAGCGTACTCTGGCCTGGATGTTATGAACAGCTTTGCCTCTGGTGGCCAACATCAAACTCATCATCAGTTTCTTGAAATGTGAGGAGAAACTTGCATAAGCTACTGAGTGGAAAACAGAAGGCATATTCTGGCCTATTCAAGATATATTCTGCCTTGAATTGTAATTTTGGTAGACTCAGGACAATTGTTGGCTGGGTAAAGAAGAAATGTGGAGCCAGAAAATCTATCTCTGAGATGCTGCTGGGCTCCATTCTCCGGAAGGGCCTATATCTTTCCCACACAGGGCTGTAGGAGAGACATGCCCTTGACCATGACTCTGGCAGGTACAGAAAGTGATGGTGCAGCCTCCAGTGCTCAGTGGGAGAACATTCACAAGTCAGAGTTCCTGGTCAACTTCTGGAGAAATTTTCTATTGAGGACTGATGCCTGGTTTCAGACACAAGGCAATATTCTGGCCACAAGGAGAGCAACCAGAACCAGCAAAGCAGAATAACAGATGGCTGTTCAGCATGGAAATGTCTGAGGCAGGCTTCATAGCTCAGTCCTGCAGAATGAGCCCACTTGTGTGTCTGATATAAGGGAGTTCTAAGGTGCTGTGACTCACAGATCACAGGGGAATGGACTTCTGGTATACCATGTCCCAGGGAGCCTGGCAGATAAAGCTGAAGGTGGGAGAGGTCAGTGGGGCAGCACAACCAATTTGAGCATCTGGAAGCTGCAGGGACAGTGGCTCACAAAATCTCGGGTTTGAAGCAAGATAGAGAAGAAGCTCAGGCAGAAAATACTAGCTTACGTTAAAGGATGGAAACTGACAGCCCAGCAGATGTTTTGGGGGCTTAGTAATGGTTACCCACTCCAATATTCTTGCCTGGAGAATCCCATGGACAGAGGAGCCTGGTGGGCTACAGTTCAGGGGGTCACAAAGAGTTGGACACGACTGAGTGACAAAGAAACACACATACACATAGTGTGGAAAGAAATCAGAAGATCTGAAAGTTAAATATGCTTTCACATTTGTCACAGTTACCAGCACTCTCTGTGGCCTTACACAGGCTGTTTCACATTTTAAGATACCCAGCTGCTGGGTCCCTAAGGCCATCTGAATCTGGAAACTCTGGTGGACACCTTACTTTTGTTTTGATTGACCTGGGAAGCTGAGAAGGTCTGGAATTTTCAGAAGCAGATTGGATCCAGCTGTGAGAAGCTGGATCAACCAGAGGTAGAAAAGGTAAAGCAGCTGCTGACATTGCTAAAGGGAAAACTGTCATTGGAAGTACTATCAAAGACGTCTGGTTACTCTGACACAGAAACTGGCTAAGCTTCATGTCAATTGATGAAACCAAGGCCAGTCGCTCTTAATTACAGGGAGCCAGCAGACACATCTTTTTGCTGTTTCATACTGTTCATGGGGTTTTCAAGGCAAGAATACTGAAGTGGTTTGCCATTCCCTTCTCCAGTGGACCATGTTTTGTCAGAACTCTCCGCCATGACCCATCCGTCTTGGGTGGCCCTACACAGCATGGCTCATAGTTTCATTGAGTCAGACAAGGCTGTGGTCCATGTGACCAGTTTGATTAGTTTTCTGTGACTGTGGTTTTCATTCTCTCCGCCCTCAGATGGATAAGGACTTCCCTGGTGGCTCAGACGGTAAAGTGTCTGTCTACAATGCGGAAGACTCGGGTTCGATCCCTGGGTCGGGAAGATCCACTGGAGAAGGTAATGGCAACCCACTCCAGTACTATTGCCTGGAAAATCCCATGAATAGGGGAGCCTGTTAGGCTACAGTCCATGGAGTCGCAAAGAGTCGGACACGACTGAGCAACATCACTTCACTTCACTTCAGATGGATAAGGATAAGAGGCTTCTGGAAGCTTCCTAATGGGAGAGACTGACTGGAGAAAACTGGGTCTTGTTCTGATGCTGACAAATGTCCGTCTAGTCAAAGCTATGGCTTTTCCAGTAGTCATGTATGGATGTGAGAGTTGGACTATAAAGAAAGCTGAGTGCAGAAGAACTGATGCTTTTGAACTATGGTGTTGAAGACTCTTGAGAGTCCCTTGGACTGCAGGAGATCCAACCAGTCAATCCTAAAGGAAATCAGTCCTGAATATTCATTGGAAGGACTGATGCTGAAGCTGAAACTCCAATACTTTGGCCACTTGATGCGAAGAACTGACTCATTGGAAAAGACGTTGATGCTGGGAAAGATTGAAGGCAGGAGAAGGAGACAACCAGGAATTAAATAGTTGGATGGCATCACCAACTCAATGGACATGAGTTTGAGCAAGCTCCTGGTGTTGGTGATGGACAGGGAAGCCTGGCATGCTGCAGTCCATGGGGCTGTGAAGAGTCAGACACTACTGAGTGGCTGAGCTACTCTGAACAGACACATTTTGTAAGGACTCCAGGTTGTATTTTATGCTTATCTGAGTGGAAGAAAACTAGATAAGCAAGCTTTCCAGAGATTGCACAACACCCAAAGGTCTATCTTACCTATGAGGTCATTGGACAATATCTTAAATAGGTTGAGCAAACCTGTTTTGGATAAAATTTAGGTGCTCCTAAAGAGATGCTAAAGGATATCCTTTAGGCTACAGTTTGAAAAGCCTCAGTATCACCTGTAATGGTCACTATCCCAAAGAATTCTGTGTGAATTTATAGACCTGTGCCAATCTGAAACCAGAAAACATGATTTTAGCAAAACAACCCTAAAAATGAAGCTTTTGCAAATTAATCCTCTAATAGTTCAGATAATATAGCTATAGTATATTATACAGTGGTGAGCTAAAAAGGAAGCAAAAGTTGCCTNGAGAGGTCAGTGGGGCAGCACAACCAATTTGAGCATCTGGAAGCTGCAGGGACAGTGGCTCACAAAATCTCGGGTTTGAAGCAAGATAGAGAAGAAGCTCAGGCAGAAAATACTAGCTTACGTTAAAGGATGGAAACTGACAGCCCAGCAGATGTTTTGGGGGCTTAGTAATGGTTACCCACTCCAATATTCTTGCCTGGAGAATCCCATGGACAGAGGAGCCTGGTGGGCTACAGTTCAGGGGGTCACAAAGAGTTGGACACGACTGAGTGACAAAGAAACACACATACACATAGTGTGGAAAGAAATCAGAAGATCTGAAAGTTAAATATGCTTTCACATTTGTCACAGTTACCAGCACTCTCTGTGGCCTTACACAGGCTGTTTCACATTTTAAGATACCCAGCTGCTGGGTCCCTAAGGCCATCTGAATCTGGAAACTCTGGTGGACACCTTACTTTTGTTTTGATTGACCTGGGAAGCTGAGAAGGTCTGGAATTTTCAGAAGCAGATTGGATCCAGCTGTGAGAAGCTGGATCAACCAGAGGTAGAAAAGGTAAAGCAGCTGCTGACATTGCTAAAGGGAAAACTGTCATTGGAAGTACTATCAAAGACGTCTGGTTACTCTGACACAGAAACTGGCTAAGCTTCATGTCAATTGATGAAACCAAGGCCAGTCGCTCTTAATTACAGGGAGCCAGCAGACACATCTTTTTGCTGTTTCATACTGTTCATGGGGTTTTCAAGGCAAGAATACTGAAGTGGTTTGCCATTCCCTTCTCCAGTGGACCATGTTTTGTCAGAACTCTCCGCCATGACCCATCCGTCTTGGGTGGCCCTACACAGCATGGCTCATAGTTTCATTGAGTCAGACAAGGCTGTGGTCCATGTGACCAGTTTGATTAGTTTTCTGTGACTGTGGTTTTCATTCTCTCCGCCCTCAGATGGATAAGGACTTCCCTGGTGGCTCAGACGGTAAAGTGTCTGTCTACAATGCGGAAGACTCGGGTTCGATCCCTGGGTCGGGAAGATCCACTGGAGAAGGTAATGGCAACCCACTCCAGTACTATTGCCTGGAAAATCCCATGAACAGGGGAGCCTGTTAGGCTACAGTCCATGGAGTCGCAAAGAGTCGGACACGACTGAGCAACATCACTTCACTTCACTTCAGATGGATAAGGATAAGAGGCTTCTGGAAGCTTCCTAATGGGAGAGACTGACTGGAGAAAACTGGGTCTTGTTCTGATGCTGACAAATGTCCGTCTAGTCAAAGCTATGGCTTTTCCAGTAGTCATGTATGGATGTGAGAGTTGGACTATAAAGAAAGCTGAGTGCAGAAGAACTGATGCTTTTGAACTATGGTGTTGAAGACTCTTGAGAGTCCCTTGGACTGCAGGAGATCCAACCAGTCAATCCTAAAGGAAATCAGTCCTGAATATTCATTGGAAGGACTGATGCTGAAGCTGAAACTCCAATACTTTGGCCACTTGATGCGAAGAACTGACTCATTGGAAAAGACGTTGATGCTGGGAAAGATTGAAGGCAGGAGAAGGAGACAACCAGGAATTAAATAGTTGGATGGCATCACCAACTCAATGGACATGAGTTTGAGCAAGCTCCTGGTGTTGGTGATGGACAGGGAAGCCTGGCATGCTGCAGTCCATGGGGCTGTGAAGAGTCAGACACTACTGAGTGGCTGAGCTACTCTGAACAGACACATTTTGTAAGGACTCCAGGTTGTATTTTATGCTTATCTGAGTGGAAGAAAACTAGATAAGCAAGCTTTCCAGAGATTGCACAACACCCAAAGGTCTATCTTACCTATGAGGTCATTGGACAATATCTTAAATAGGTTGAGCAAACCTGTTTTGGATAAAATTTAGGTGCTCCTAAAGAGATGCTAAAGGATATCCTTTAGGCTACAGTTTGAAAAGCCTCAGTATCACCTGTAATGGTCACTATCCCAAAGAATTCTGTGTGAATTTATAGACCTGTGCCAATCTGAAACCAGAAAACATGATTTTAGCAAAACAACCCTAAAAATGAAGCTTTTGCAAATTAATCCTCTAATAGTTCAGATAATATAGCTATAGTATATTATACAGTGGTGAGCTAAAAAGGAAGCAAAAGTTGCCTAGCACAGCAGGGTCTACATTGGTTTTCAATGAATATTTGGTGAAAGAATAAGTGAATTTTCAGAGAACTGAAACTGCATTCCCATCTTTCAAAAACATTTTGTTTTTTTCAAACTTCATCTGAGGATTGTCCATGACTTACTAGAATGATGTTTAAAGTACTCTGGACTTCCCTGGTGGCTCAGAGGTTAAAGTGTCTGCCTCCAATGCGGGAGACCTGGGTTCGATCCCTGGGTCAGGAAGATCCCCCGGAAAAGGAAATGGCAACCCACTCCAGTATTCTTGCTTGGAGAATCCCATGGACTGAGGAGCTTGGTGGGCTGCAGTCCACGGGGTTACAAAGAGTCGGACACGACTGAGTGACTTTACTTGACTTGACTTTACTTTGTATCAGTAAGACTGTCATCTTAATAATCTGTCAACACAGATCCAGCTGGACAGTTTCAAGACTTTCTTCTACTACATAATCCTCTCTAGTAAACCAGAAGACAAACAGTTTGGGAAAGGCACTTGAATGTTTGTAGCCTGAAAGGAAGTGAACCAATGGATATCTAAGGAAGGCACTTTCAAAGGATGATTTAACTGAACTGCAAAAGAAATCCTAGAAAATCAATTTATAACATACAGTCAACTGTCAAAAACAATTGCTTTCAAGAATTTAAAATATTTCACTGGCATATTATGTGTTCTATTTCCACTTAAAAATGCTCACTTATAGTTGGAACATGTAGGGGTTTTTTTAACTCCACAAGTTTTACTTTTCTTCCACTTGTTTTCAATGGTGGCCTTTCTGAGCATTTAATGTATGCTGAACATTGGGGCTATAAGCAGGGCAAACATATGTATGACTTCCATGTACTTTTTGTACAAAATTTACTTCAGACTTTCATGGAGTTTAGCTAACTATGTTCCATTAGAACAAACCTAGGTCCTATTAACTGATTGGTAACAGATACAATGCAATAACAGGATTCTCAATATTTTGGAGAATAAAAATGAAAGAGATTCAAGTTTGAGCAATTGGTATGAAAATATGTTATAACTGAAATTATATGCCTCAAAGTAAGAACAATGAAGCAGAACTGAAATTGTTCTTATCTACTAATGAGACATCATCAATAAGATGACATTTAGTCACAGGCATATTCACTGTCACGGACAAGCCTGGATATGCTGCCTTTATTTACAGAGTGATAAGTCTGGGAAATTCAGCATAATGTTAGTTTTCTACATGATTTTCTCTTGAAGTATCTTCCGTTTGACAGACTCTTTAGTATTGTATATGGGGGACTCATTTGGGGGCTAATGTTGCTTATAATAAACTGCTGCCCAGGGAGAGAGCATTCAGTTGGTGATTGTGTTAAAAATAGCTGAGGTTCATATACATCCATCCAGACCTTCACACACACACACACCGCTCTTAAACCATTTATGGAATCTTTTTCCTTGAGGTGGTCCTTAATGATTATTTTAATCTAGTTTCATCTGTACAGCTATATCGAAACTATTGACACATGGAACGAAGTGATCCAGGCAAATCTTTTTAGTAAAGTCTTATTTTAAAGTAGGAAACAACTTTGCAAAGTAAAATAAAATAACTAAGAAATTGCTTTTATATAGATCTGTGATACAAGATAATAATTAAAACAGTTATATGTAACATGTATTATAAATTTATTTTACTAGCATGTGAGATGAGTGCAATTGTGCAGTAGTTTGAGCATTCTTTGGCATTGCCCTTCTTTGGAATTGGAATGAAAACTGACCTTTTCCAGTCCTGTGGCCACTGCTGAGTTTTCCAAATTTGCTGGCATATTGAGTGCAGTACTTTCACAGCATCATCTTTCAGGATTTGAAACAGCTCAACTGGAATTCCATCACCTCCACTAGCTTTGTTCACGCCCTGATGTTCAAGCTGGTTTTAGAAAAGGCAGAGGAACTAGAGATCAAATTGCCAACATCTGTTGGATCATGGAAAAAGCAAGAGAGTTCCAGAAAAACATCTATTTCTGCTTTATTGACTATGCCAAAGCCTTTGACTGTGTGGATCACAACCAACTGTGGAAAATTCTGAAAGAGATGGGAATACCAGACCACCTAACCTGCCTCTTGAGAAATCTGTATGCAGGTCAGGAAGCAACAGTTAGAACTGGACATGGAACAACAGACTGGTTCCAAATAGGCAAAGGAGTACGTCAAGGCTGTATATTGTCACCCTG
>SJYX01017578.1:129820-146840 GCA_006410675.1 Oreotragus oreotragus | reverse complement strand
GTTATGACCAACTAGATAGCATATTCAAAAGCAGAGACATTACTTTGCCAACAAAGGTCCATCTAGTCAAGGCTATGGTTTTTCCAGTAGTCATGGATGGATGTGAAAGTTGGACTGTGAAGAAAGCTGAGCGCTGAAGAATTGATGCTTTTGAACTGTGGTGTTGGAGAAGACTCTTGAGAGTCCCTTGGACTGCAAGGAGATCCAACTAGTCCGTCCTAAAGGAGATTAGTCCTGGGTGTTCATTGGAAGGACTGATGCTAAAGCTGAAACTCCAGTACTTTGGCCACCTCATGTGAAGAGTTGACTCATTGGAAAAGACTCTGGTGCTGGGAGGGATTGGGGGCAGGAGGAGAAGGGGACGACAGAGGATGAGATGGCTAGATGGCATCATCGACTCAATGGACATGAGTTTGAGTAAACTCCGGGAGTTGGTGATGGACAGGGAGGCCTGGTGTGCTGCAGTTCATGGGGTTGCAAAGAGTTGGACACGACTGGGCGACTGAACTGAACTGAACTCATGCAGGTCTGCCACTCCTCTTCTCTCTCTTTGTCAGCACCATCACCTTCAGAGCAATAACAGAAAGGCTGTTTTTTAATCTGAAGGTTCTAATAGTCATCAAATACAACAATGTATTCTTATCTTCAAGACCACCCATCCATAGACTCTAGGACAATGGCTCACACCCAGTTTAGCTCAGTAGATATTTATTGCATTGAGTTAATCTGAACTCAGGACTCCATTCGACACATTATAAGTGAAAAGTTTATAAAGTGACAGGCTCAGTAATACATGCTGTGCTTTGAAAATACAAAACATTCAGTTTTCTCAAATCCTTGGACAGTCATCTTAACCTCAAAGACTTCTGTTCAATCATGATGATTCTAGTATACATATGTATCAAACTGAGGGAACTATCAAATGCATCTCCAGAAACCTGTTTTATTATGAAATGAAAGTCAAGGAGTGCCTGTTTTTCCTTCTTCTGAAAACGGGTGCCCCACCCCCACTCCGGCTCATTTCCATCCTCTTCAATAGGAATTTAGCAGCCAGAGTGGTTGAAATACTATTCTTATAAGTTCCTCCGGAGGCTTAATCATCAGCCCAATGCTGTGGAACCACTCTGGTCTTTTCTAAATTCAACATTTCTGTCAACAACAAATGCGGAAAGTACAAAACGTTTCCCTACTTCTTCCACATCAAAATTACCTCCTACAGGAACTAGAAAACGTTGTGTCGCTGAATTACCATCTACAACAGCCACTCGCCGCCGGGGAGCTCAAGGGTCTTGCACACAAAGGGTGAGCGAGGGTCGTGGGGAGGCTGCGGGGCGTCGCTACCCCGCCTGGCCCCGCGACGCCCGTCCCGGGAGCCGGGGGACCAGGAGCGGGCTAAACTTGAGGCTCGGGATATCTGATCGCCACGGAAATTGCGGTCCTATCCAAACGCGTCAGGGCGAGAGGAGCGGAGTGCGTGCGCGAGCTGAGTGAGTGCTTACGTCGCAGCGAGATCTGTGCTGGGATAATTAGCGAGGAGTTGGGCTGAGCCGAGTCCTCTTTTAGCGGCGGCAGCCGGAGCCGCAGCAGCAGCAGCAGCGGCCGCGGCGCAGCCCGGAGGGGCGCGTCTGACTTCGGCCGCCGGGCGCGCCCTGGGTGGGGGCCCGGGGCCCGCAGCAGCCGCGCCCTCGTCCCAGCGGCTCCGAGCGCACGGAGGCGGCGGCTGCCGCGTGGCCGCCCCCGTCCAGGCGCTCGATTCTCGCTGCCTTCCTTCTCTTCTCTGGCAGGCGGGAATGGCAGGGCCGGGCGAGGGCCTGGGACAGCGGTGGCCCTAGCTCCTGTCTCCCTCCATCCCACCGCCCTCCCGCCACCAACTCCCGCCCTCCCGCGGGGAGAGGAAGCGGCTGCTCGCCGACGATGCGGTCGGGGCTGCTCCCCAGCGCGTCGTCTGCCCGCGTCCCCGCTGCCGTCCCTCTCCTCTGCTCGCTCCATCCCACCGAGAGGAGTCGGTGCTGCGATCGCCGCCGCCGCCTCCGAAGCCGCGGCTGATGGATGCCGGGGAGTGCCGCATTGCTTGGCGTCCCCGCCTCCGGCTTTGCTGGTAGGAGCCGGCTGCTCTTTCTTCTCTCTTGCTTTGGGCCATTGTAGAAAAGGTAGAGATATTTTAATCTTTTCTCCCNCGGGGGGAGCCCACGCGGGTGCCAACGCCACCAAAAACCCTTCTGGTGTCTTAAGAGATCCCGGTGTATCCAGGAGGGGAGGAGGGAAGGTGCGCTGTCTGCAGTCGTCACCTAATTGGATCCTAATCGTTTTCAACGGAATCCCACAAATGTCTTAGAAATAGCGTCTCTGAATAAGTAGGGGAAATAAGCTTCGTTCCCCTCTCTTTCTCTTTCTCTCTTTTTTTCCTTCTGGCAAAGACGCTCTCTCTCCCCCGCCCCGAGCTCAGCGCGCTGAAGAGCCACCTTATTATTAATCAGAATTTTCATCGTTATCTCTGGCAGGAGCATCGTTCAGTAGGGACCGCAGAAGCATCACGGTGCTGGGGCTGAGATGTGCGTGGGGGTTGTTTTTGTACCATCTCGGAAGAGAAGAGGACGGTACCAAGATCAGCACCCCCTGTGCTGGGTGCAATCAGGGGTGTTTTGTTAGGAGAGAGAGAGAGAGGAGAAGAAGAGGGGTCCTGGGCCACCGGAGGGCCGCATCTCTTTGGAGGAAAAGGAAGAGGGAACCGGGGCGGGACGTTGTTTTTAAGGTGGGGTGGGGAAAGAAGTTACTCTCTTTCAGAGAAAAGGTGCAGGAAAGCAGGAGCAACAGGGTACTTGATTGGACACCAAGGCAAATCATTTCCTGTAAAGAAGAGGAAGCAGGCAGCAGGGAGGTCTGGAGGCCGGAGTGTGGTGGTGGCCAGGGCCAGCTTGGTGGTGGGACAGTCAGCGAGAGAGAGGCAAGGCTCAGGAACACGCAGGACAATGACTCATTTACAAGCGGGTCTCTCTCCCGAGACCCTGGAGAAAGCCCGCCTGGAGCTCAACGAGAATCCGGACACGCTGCACCAGGACATCCAGGAGGTGAGGGACATGGTCATCACCAGGCCGGACATTGGCTTTCTCCGCACAGATGATGCCTTCATCTTACGCTTCTTGCGGGCTAGGAAGTTTCATCACTTTGAGGCCTTCCGCCTCCTGGCCCAGTACTTTGAGTACCGGCAGCAGAACCTGGACATGTTCAAAAGCTTTAAGGCCACTGACCCTGGCATCAAGCAGGCACTGAAGGATGGTTTCCCTGGGGGCCTGGCCAATCTGGACCACTATGGCAGGAAGATTCTAGTCCTTTTCGCTGCCAACTGGGATCAGAGCAGGTAAGCCCTAAAAATGCAGTCTTGTGCTGGATCTTCTTTTACTCTCCCATTTTCCAGAATGTATCTTGAGCAGCGTCACCATTTTACTGCTTTGATGGTACTGTTTATTTGGCTCTTGAGAAAAAGAGAGACCTGAACTAAGACAAGAGTTTTTGGTGGCCGCATTGGGGGGTGGCAGGGGCTTTTATTTTTACAGTTGAAACTCTTACTTCACTAGCACCCTTTTTCTACTGGAGATTTAAGTATATCCTGAACCATATTGTTGTGCTGTGTAATCTAAATCATTTGGCTTCTAAATAAAGCTGCTACAGTTTTCAGCTCCTGAATAAGTTTACCGTTCTGTGGAGAAATGAGTTTGAGAATAGAGACAACTTTCCGTCTTACCTCCCTAAAGAAAAAAATTTTTTTCCCTAAAGAAATTCTTAAGCTCGATTCATCATCACCACCCTCCTTCCCCTCCATGACCTCCTCCTCTTTTGCATCTCTCTCTCTCTCTAGCTCTGCAATTTTATTTTTTTTCTAAAAGAAGAGCCTGGCATTCAACCAATATCAGGTAGCTTTATTGCTTGGGAACTTTTCTGCTTGGTGATGTGTAGATGAAGGAATAATACGATGTGTGTCACTTCAATAAAAACGAAGAGTTGTCCCCTCTGTTGCTGAGCGTGCTGCTGACACTGAATATGAAGGCTGACTGGCCTGCTTGTTCTACACCTGTCACTAATCTAAAGAATGTGTTTCCTGTCTGATGTGATTTTTCATCTTTTGGAAGGAAGTGAAAAATGTTCAGATCTGTCAGTTGGTAGACTTTTTTGAACTCTCTGTCTTTTTAATAGAGAACTAATATTCTTATTTCATCTACATGACAATAGAAAATAACAGACAATGACTTCTGCTTCCTCAGTCGGGGGAATTATTTTCTTAGATTGAAAGATATAAGAAATTATAAAAGACTCTTGTGGAAGGTAGTTTCAGTTAAGTTCAAAGTTAAATAAATTTCATGAAACTTAAAAATGTTACCAGGACTATGAATCATAGGAAGCCTGTTGTTAAAACGTCAGTGTATTTATAGTTCTGTGAACCGTGATTTTTGATGCGTCTGGTTAGTTTAAATCATCTCGAGCAATTTTAAAAGACTATAGTTACTGAGAAACCTTATAGATCTTATAGATCTCCTATGGTTTCTCAGAGTCTTGGGATTTTAGAATGCAAATTAATATTTTTAACAGGTGTTTAACTCTTCGATTGGTCTCCTATTCTCTTTAACTTTAGGTTGAGAACTACACTAATTCCTTTTTAGGTAAATAAAAAGATAAATTACTACCTGAAGAATCATAAAGCTAAGACACTCATTGAAGGAGTTAGCCGTTGAGGTGAAATGAAGTTCTCTTTCTCTTTGTTACTTTGGTTATTTATAGAGAAATTACTCTACGTTTTATCAGGTAGCAAAGTTGAAAGTCTCATGAAATGCCATTCTTTGACCACAATTTCTCTTTAAAAAGTTCTTATTTCATCTAAGAAGTACACTGAAGATTTATGCAAACCAATTATTGTGTAGATCAAAGTCGAAACAATTTATTCAAGAAAGAATCTAATATTTCATATGTCAGTTAGGCAGAAACTTAGTTTATTGAGCTACCATGGAGTGGGAGCTGTAGAATGGTATGTTTAAATATGTGTCAGAGTCTGTTAAAGATATCGTTAGGGAGGCAGATAGCCCTTAGATACATAAACATACATCAGACCTATTTTCCTTTATTTTTGTACGTGATCTAATATTCACGTTGATTTATAAACCTAATTAAGGTGAAAATCACTTGTAGTTCTCGCCTATATGAGAAGGTGATTATTCCGGATTTACTAAAGAAACTGTGTTTTAGTTGTCTATCTCATGCTTTCATGTAAAGTATAAGTTGCTGGTAATCAAAGTATATCTCCCTAGAAATCTACAGTGGGAGGGGACTTATTAACTGATATGAAGAATTATTTCTTTAAATCAACATATGTGACATTAATGTATATGGGACATTAAAATGAAAAGCTATGTCCTATAAAAATACCTTATAGGATCTATAGACTAGTAATTGTGAATTCTATTTCTAAGGTTTAAATGAACAGGTATGATCAAGTAATAGTACTTCAAGGTCAAAAGGTATACACGGTATTTAGAGCTCGTCTAAAATTCAGTTGAGTTTCCTCCTATATTCTTTAAGAAAAGTTCCCCCTTCCTTCTCCTTGTCTCCTGCCACCCCCATCCCAGATCTAAGTATACATATGGAGCTAGTGGTAAAGAACCTACCTGCCAATGCGGAAGACATAAGAGACATGGGTTCGATCCCTGGGTCAGGAAGATCCCCTGGAGGAAGGCATGGCAATCCACTCCAGTATTGTTGCCTGGAGAATCCCATGGACAGAGGAGCCTGGAGGGCTACATACAAAGGGTCACAGAGAGTTGGACATGACTGACTTAGCAGCAGCAGCAGCAGTGGATAAACAGGTCCCTCCTCGTGGTATCTTCTGTGAAGCTTTATCGTGGGGACGTGTGCATAAGGACTGTCTCTGCCCTGCTCTGAAACCAGCAGGACAGCTGCCTTTCTGACAGTACCAGGGTGTCACCAGCCCTTATCCTGCCTTCTGCCTGAATCCTCTTCCTTCCTCCACTAGATATCTTCAGGGCTTATCTGGCCTGGCTCCTACAGAAGTTCCTGCCACCTTCCCTAGATGTTACCTTCTGATTGTTCTGTTAGCTGGATATGCCATGTGCCGGGTTCTCTTGTTTCCCATCCCTCCCCTCTTCTGAAAGTCAGGTGTTCTCCCCTTCCTGCTCTGATCCCTCCAGCCCAAACAACCTGGGTCCTTGGAGAAGACTGTACATCTCAGCATAATTCTAGCCATCTTCCTTGAGTTGTTCAGTGAGTTGTCTGGCTTTCAGTAACTTAAAAAAAAATTTTTTTTTTAAGAAGAAACAAAATAGCATTGTTTTAAAGAAATAACAGGTGAGAATTGATCAGGGTTACATTGGGAAATTCTAGAAATGAGAATTTCCAACTTTTATTTCCAACTTCTCAAAGGGGATAAGCAAAATATTCTTTGTGAATTTTGAAAAACTTTGTAAAGACCCATGAAATAATTGATGTGTATAACAAAAAGCAAAAACAAAACTAAGCTTTATATTATAACAGCACCTAAACTAGAGTTAATGTTCAGTAAATGTTTGTTGAGTTGAATTTAATTATGCATTTTTTTTTAAAAAAAAGGTTTCTAAGTAGGAAGTTATCAGATATATACTTTCTCCTATATTAAATTTTTAGGACAGTTTTCTGTGCTTCTCAGGAGACTGGAGACAGTAAATACATGTGAGATGGTGACTATAAATAAAACAATGTTTCTTCCTACTGCAATATAGTGCAGGTCAGTTTCAGGTTATTGCAAATAACTGGACCATTTCCAAAGCTTTTACAAGAAATATGGAATCGTCGGTAAGACGAAGGTATCATATTTATAGTGGGCCGACCTAATAAAAATAAAAAGATAATCGAAATGCTGAAATGTCAAAATGACTTTCAGTGTGGTCTGTGGTTCTTTTTAAAAAAATATAGAACAGGTTCAGATGATTTATTACATTTATTGAGCAGGCTATCCTTGGAAAAGATTCACATAATCTTATCTTCTTTCTTTCAAATTGTCCAACAGAATTTCTGAAAGCAAAAGTAGATTCCACAAAATTAAAAGCGATTGAATTGATACCCTGCAGCACGACGATACAGTAGTCCTCCATGCCTGACATGGTGTCTTGCTTTCCTGGGTGACGGCACCCTGCTTCACGACTCAGCAATACCGTCACATTTCCCACCTGATTTCATCAACAGAATGGGATGATAATGTACGAGGAAGCTAGAGCAGATTACACTACTTTAAGAAAGGAAGTTTGGAATGAAAATAGATTGTGCTCTAGACCCTAGAGCAGGTATCTGAGAGGCTGAAATTCCCTGGCATGTGACTGGGAATGTTCATGAGTAAACTGTGTCACTCAAAACATGATAACATATATTCTGATAACTGGCCTGTAATTTGTCGGTTAGCCTGCAAGTGGTATGTCGCATGTGTTCCTGTGGTTTAGTTGCTAAATCATGTCTAACTCATTCCAACCCCATGAACTGCAGTGAACCAGGCTTGCCTGTCCTTCACTCTCTCCCTGAGTTTGCTCAAACTTATGTCCGGTGAGTTGGTGATGCCATATTTAATCCAGCAGACAACCATTGATTTGGAATCAGATTAACAACCACTAGAAAACAATTAAATACAGTGAAGTTAATGATTCTAATATAGTGGCAATTCAGAAAGCACTGACCGTCTTGCAGCATGTTTGGTTTATCATAATGGACATTGATTATCACTTTTAGTACTGAACGTCTGAAAGGGCTGGAAGACTGACTGGTGAGACCATGCTAAGATCCTCTAACCTGTCCTGGAATTTCCCTGAAAATGTACTATTGTCAGTTTGTTTGTTCCCACAGTATGGCTTTTTCATACAAAAGAAAATATACAAATGGCCAGCTATTTGAAGCTTTAGTTTGAATTATGATTATATTGTAATTTATTGGGCTACCCTGGTGTCTCAGACAGTAAAGAATCTGCCTGCAATGCAGGAGACCTGGGTTCGATCCCTGCATTGAGAAGATCCCCTGGAGGAGGGCGTGGCAACCCACTCTAGTATTCTTGCCTGGAGAATCCCCATGAACAGAGGAGCCTGGTGGGCTACAGTCCATGGAGTCCCAAAGAAAATTATGTGGCCAACCTTCAAAATCAATGAAGATTATGACGATGGTAGCTTAAATTTTTTTTAAAAAAAACAGCCATAGACTATACATATTTGTTTTATTCTCAGCCACAAAGCTTTACTATTCTGTGAAAGTGCAATAAAATAAAATAACTAGAAATCGATTAAAATAGACAAGAGCAATTAACTAGATAATTACAGAGAAACACTTACTTGGTAATTTGCAAAAAGCAAGCCAAAAAAGAGGTTTAATTTTTTGGACTGATTTTTCAAGTCTTCCTGGCTCTGTTTACTAAAGTATTTAAATATTTCTCAACGTTTTGTTTCATGGTAGGGTCAGGATTCTTTAACTTCAAAATCCTAGAGGCACTGCTGTGCTGTATTACAGCTGATTTTAAGATTGTGCTCAGTAACTCAGCTGTGCCTGACTCTTCTGTAAACCTGTGGGTTGTGGCCCATCAGGCTCCTCTGTTCATTGGATACTCCAGGCAGGAATACTGAAGTGATTTTCCATTTCTTGTTCCGGGGGATCTTCTCAACCCAGGGATCTGAACCCACATCTCCTGCATCTCTTGTATTGGCAAGTGGATTTTTTACCAGTGAGCCACCTGGGGAGGCAGATTTTAAGATTAGGTCAGTCCTAGAAATGGCAGGTATGGGTTCCACGAGGTTTCTGTCTCAGCAGAGCTTCTGTATTGCTTCCTTTTAGGGATGCTCTTTAAACAAATGTTCTGGGAACTGCAGAATATTTCAAAACATGCCCTTGGTTCATACCATGAAAAATGAAAGAGAAAAAAATATTGTCCTGAGAAATGTTACAAAATACTGGAACAAATCTCTGAACAAAATAGGACAGTCTCTAAAAACTAGGACAATTATGCAGTAATTAGAGAAATAATCCTGAAATAACAGCAATGACCAGGAGTGCCAAACTTCACTAGGACCTTGACTGGGTCTGGCCCAAACCAGGCCATTTTCATGTTTCAAACATGCAACTTTAAACAAAGTTCAAAAGAAGCAATGGATTTGGTGTTACTATAGTGCTCTGAATGGATGCTTCAAAAGGAATCTTTAAATATATTTTAAAACATGAGCCAACAGTTAGTAAATTCCTAATTACCCTTATAAATTACTATATCTCCTCCATTCAGAGAAAAAGATTGAGCTCTTTTACACCACTGAAGGGAGGTATATATGTATATATATATATATATATAAAATATATATATTAACATAGTTAATATAGTCATTAACATAGTGGCACTCTTGCTGTGAGGGAAAAGATGTCCTTGTATGTTGGTTGGATCTTTACAACAAGTAAACTGAGTGAATAGTACTTAATTCAAATCAGTGTTTTAAAAAGTACACATTTCCCCAGCATTTGCTGCATACTTAGAATTTTAATAGGTGCTAGGGGCAAAAAAAAAATCCCCATGGACTGTAGCCCACCAGGCTTCTCCGTCTATGGGATTTTCCAGGCAAGAATACTGGAGTGGGTGGCAGTAGGTGCACATTTTTAAACTTTTTTTTTTTTTTCCAAAGAAAGACATTTTTCTTCTAGATGTTTCATTTCCAGTTATTTTCTTGTGCTCACTCACCTATGTTTCCATAGCAGTAAAATTCTGGAAAATACTCAGCAAGGCTGAGACAGCTTCATATGCCTAGTGATGATGCGAAGATTTTGGATTTCACATTGCCTCCAAAGTTTGTAGAGACTTAGCGTCTTCCCATTCGGACTGAAGATGTCTTGATGTTTTCCTTCTGCCAAAGCCCCTTGCTGGGACCAGGCTGGAGCTGCCCTGATGCCTGGCCTGGTGCCATGTTGGTATCGACCTTCTGATCCTTCTTCTGATGTGCATTATGCCACTGACACATAAAAACACAGAACAGCTCTGTTCTAGGTCCTGGCACCGTAAGGAGTGGAGAGCTCTGTGGTGTCAGAAAGACCTAGCTTCTCATCTAGGCGTCCAGTTTTACTCTTAGAGTGATTTCAGAAAAACTCTAAATTCGCTGAGACCTCCTCTGTGTCTTTATCTTCAAAATAATAGGAACTAAGCCATGCACAGAGACTTTGGGCTTATTTTGAGATTAAGATAATGCTTTTGAAATTGCTTTGGAAATCTTAAATGGTTACACAGATAGAGATATTATTATCACCACTCAGTAATATAAAGCACCTTGATGGATTCATCAACTTTAGCACCAATGATGCCCCAAGGCATTAATGAAGATAATTCTGCTCCTTTGTCTCTCCCTCTAGCACCTTTCTAACACAAATGCTTTAGACATTAGGAAATGTGGCTTAATGAAAGCTGAGGGTTGGGGGCAGCCTTAATGAAGAATTTAATAATGACTGATTGATTTAATGACCAAGGCAAGCTGCTTGCTGTTGTGCTGCTCAATGTGATGCCAAGATGCCAATTGTTCGTTGTCAGGCTAAAGAAAGGGCTGGAGAGTAGGAAGGAAATGACATGTTTGTGATTTGTGTTGCTCTTTGCACTGATGGTGAGCTCTAGGAGGGGATGAGACCTTGTGAGCCCCAGGAGAGAGGCACAGGCCAGGCAACTCCCCAAAACCTTGCAAGGTCAGAGGCAGGAGACGAGATTTCCCTGCTCTTGATCACCCAGATAGTTAAAAAAATAAAAACAGGACAATTTGTTTTTTTCTTTACATATTGTAGCAGCTTTGATTTAAGAGCAATGGTTTACAGAGTCCCAAGTTGTAAAATTCCTTACTGGTGTCATTATTTCATCATCTCCAAGTCGATTTCGGATGCAGACTTTACCCGATGCTGCTTTGGGAAGCTCAGTTAGAAGTCTAGAGCTCCATTAACATGTTGGTTTATTGTTTATGGCTTTCTTTCAACATAGAAGGGAAGAAGAGCAATGGTGGATCTACTATAATTGGGGTGTAAACCTCAAACATGAGCTTTAGAAATACTTACTGTAGTAACATCTAATTTGTGAAGCACAGCAGTTAGAAAGTAGTTTTAACAAGGATAATGAAAATCAGATTCCTAAAGGCAGAAAATTCATAAAATACTCCATTTCTTCAGAAGATATTTTATGGACTTTGGCATGTAATAATGTTCTGCTTAGGAATAACCTGCTGAGCTGCTAATGGTAGTAATGTGACATGTTTGACAACAGAGGATTGGAACATCAAGAGTTGTTTTGACCTGCCCTTTGAATGCCGTTATTAATAGCTAGAGGGTTTTTATATTTCTTCTATTAAATGTATAGTATATAACCCCAAGCTAACTGCATTCAAAGGGCAGGTCAGGAAAGAATCCACCTGCCAATGCAGTAGATGCAAGAGATGAGGGTTTGATCCCTGAGTTGGGAAGATCCCCTGGAGGAGGAAATGGCAACCCACTCCAATATACTTGCCTGAAAAATCCCGTGAACAGAGGAGCCTGGTGGGCTAAGGCCCATGGGGTCGCAAAGAGTTGGACATGACTGTGTGACTGAGTGCATGCACACACACATACACACTAATATAATTTATATAAAGGTCATTTAACTCTCTTTTTGGAAGAAGATATTAAATTAAAAAAAAATTGGTTAGATTTACTCTATTGATGATCCTGGGATTTACCTTATTTTATTTCCTTTGGAATAATGATACACATGTAAGTTTTTCTCTTGATTTGACACAGTTTTGGAAAACCATACTTAAAATGTGTTATTTAAAATAAATTGCCTCTTATTTTCAGCCCTTACTGGTGTCATGGTTTATTCTTATTATATACAGTGCATCATTCTTTCAAAGCTGATTTCAAATTCAAGTTTTACTTAATGCTATTTGGTATTCTTACAGGAAAATCTAAGAATAATCATAATGGGAGGAAGTTCTAAGTTGGATTGTTCTAATTTTTAATTTTTTCAACCGTTATTATTATGAATTTCAAAAATTAAAGTGAGTATTTTTTTAGAGGGGGTGCTAAATTTTAACCAAGCTCCCCTGGTGGCTCAGATGGTAAAGAATCTGCTTGCATTACAGGAAACCCAGGTTTAATCCTTGGGTTGGAAAGATCTCCTGGAGAAGGGAATGACAACCCACTCCAGTATTCTTGCCTAGAGAATTTCAGGGACAGAAGAACCTAGTGGGCTATAGTCTGTGAGGTTGCATAGCGTCAGACATGACTGAGCAACTAACACTTTTCACTTTAAATTTTAACCAGAAATACAGTCTTCCTGCTCCAAACTTTTCAGTCTGTGTAAGTTCACAGGGTTCTGGTCACAGTACTGTGTTAGGCCATTATATTTAAAAAGGAGATGAGCCAGCCATGAAGTGACTGATAAAGGTGTTCAGTCATTCTTATTTTACAGTTTTAAAGACAAATGACGGAGCTCTACAAAAAGTTTTATCTTAGAGACTTACATAGTATTTGGGGAATGCCACATCCTTGCTACTGCCAAGTCGCTTAAATCGTGTCCGACTCTGTGCGACCCCATAGACGGAAGCCCACGAGGCTCCCCCATCCCTGGGATTCTCCAGGCAAGAACACTGGAGTGGGTTGCCATTTCNTCTTAGAGACTTACATAGTATTTGGGGAATGCCACATCCTTGCTACTGCCAAGTCGCTTAAATCGTGTCCGACTCTGTGCGACCCCATAGACGGAAGCCCACGAGGCTCCCCCATCCCTGGGATTCTCCAGGCAAGAACACTGGAGTGGGTTGCCATTTCTTTCTCCAATGCATGAAATACATAGTCTGTATACTTTCCAGAGATTTAAAAATAGTCTCTCGATCTTTGCCTATAACAGGAGCAGTAAGCTATCCAAAGATTATCTTTACTTTTTAAGTGAAATTTACAGACTAATCTTTAGTTCTGATTACACCCTGCCTAGTGCCCTCTGAGTGTGCTTACCACTGCAGTGAAAAGTGTGCTATGTGTGCATTCCAACAAACCCTTCTTGAATACACTGTACACCTCGCATTGCCCACATGCTCTCTCCTGAATCATATCTTTGACTTCCCTTCCCATTCCCCCTGCGCTCACCTGGCCACTGCCAGTGAGGTGCTGTGAGAGAGTCATAGGCACTCTCATTTAAGGAACTCAGCCTCAGAATGATAAATCATTGACTTGTCCAGGGCCACACAGCTCATGAGGAACAGTGAAGAGATTCCATCTTGAAGTCTTCTGACACCAGGCCCTTTGCTTGATTAATGCTGGGACCCTCAAGAGATTCTATTCCAAACTACTGATATTACAGATGAGGAAATGAGGCCCAGAAAAAGTGAGAAATTGCCTGAGGTCTCACTGTTAGTTTTTCCTTCCTTTCTGAACTACTATGCTTTCTCCCTTCTCCTCCAAATGTTTTTAGAAGTAAAAATAGAACTACTCCCTTACATGTGCTCATGGTCTCAGACGTCTTCCTGGTGAGCCCATACTTCCACTAAATCCCAATGATTTCAACTCCCAATCCACCACCCTCCCCATCCCACCTCTCCCCTGATATCAGGATCTCTTTCTCTAGCTTTTCCTGGACACCGCCACCTGAATGAACAAAAATATAAACTTGAAAGGGGTGCTAAAAAAGGAAAATTGTTAACATCTTCCATAAATGTACTAATTTCTCTTGAAATGCGGGGATTCCCCCTTAGAACAATTACCTTGTTTTCCTCTCAGCTCTGATTGCATTACCTCCTTCACTTCTGTGAACATGGGATTGATATGCTTTTGGTTCTGGAATTTTCAATTTTGAGCTTTCTCCTGAGTTTGAAATCTACTTTCTCAGATATTTACTTGATATATCTTCCTGGGTATACTACCCATTTCTCAAGTACAATCTATTCTATTCCAAATTCTACATTTCCAGCCATCCTTAATTGCATCCTTTTTTTTGCAATCGTTTTTGTATCGTTTACTTTAGATAGCTTACTGGTGCTGTCAAAGGCAAGGATCTGAAGCTAGAATCTGTGTGTCATCTTTTACTTTTCCCTCAATCTTAGCCCCCACATCTAATTAAGTATTAAATTTTAACAAGTTTACTTCAAGCATACTTCTTAAATTTGGCTTCTTTTCTTCTTACTTCCACTGCCTTTGTTGAGACAATGCCTTAGTGTACAATTAATGTCTTTGCACTCAAGCTCTGTTTTACAAGAAAGGAAGAGCGTTTATTGGATTTTTACAGTGTGTCAGGGACTGTGCTAAGCTGCAAGGTAGAAAAAGATAAAGACTCAACTCTTGAATGTGGGTGGCCTATGTAATAACAGGCAGATACTTTTTCCCTTTTATTTTCGTTGATTTTACTGATTTTCTTTCTATCCATCCCACCTTTTCTTTTTTCTTTTCTTTTATCTTTATGATATAAACTCAGTCCAAGTAATTAAAATTGGTTGCCACTTTCAACCACAACTGTTTACACATGGTGTTGTTTATTGATGAAACTCTTTCAAATCTCATTCTCAAATTTTTCACATGTGAAGATATGAAATGTCAGTACTTTTAAAAGCATTCCTGAACTATTTAAAAGTACCATGCCTAATTTTTATGGAATAGTACATTTGCTGAAAATGAGATTTTGTAAGGTTATAGGAAGGCCTGCAAGGAAAAGGAATGATTATAAAATATGTATAGAATTTTCAAAAGCATTGGAATTTGTTTTGGTAGAATGCATGTTAAGTTCTAATATGTCCCCTGAGTATAGTGAATAAAGTAAACTTCATCTTAGAAAATTGTTAAACAAAATATTTTCCTTAAGCTTTCTGAGGTATTTTAAAGGGAATTTTTAGTATGCTAAAGACATTCCATAGTTTCTATAAATGGTGGTCGTCAGATTTAATGCAGTACTTTCTGTTGCTGATAGGTACACGCTGGTGGATATTTTGCGTGCCATCTTACTTTCTTTAGAAGCCATGATTGAAGATCCTGAGCTTCAGGTGAATGGATTTGTTTTGATCATAGACTGGAGTAACTTCACCTTCAAGCAAGCTTCTAAGCTGACACCAAGCATGCTGCGCTTGGCTATTGAAGGCCTTCAGGTAATGATTTACAGATTACCATGTTTGGCTTATCTAGTAGAGTAACTTAATACTTACTTAAATAATAATAATAAAAATTTAAAAACTAGTTTTTAAGCACAAACACTGAAACACTAACAGGACAAAGGATCATAGAAGAAAAGCTAGAAGATGTGGGCCTTTCAATGAAGGGAATTTTGTGGTACTCGGCAAAGCTCTCACTATGTCTAAACGTCAAGTGGATGATGAGCTGAGATTATCTCAGCTCATCAGAACGAAATCTGGATTTTAATTATTAGCTATTTAGGTTTTTGTTCCCTTTCTTTTTCTGTGTATAGTTGTTAATTAGCTAAATGTTTGCTTCAGTATTACATTTAACCTGGTGAATTTGGGGGATGATTAGCAATATCTTCATGTGGTCCAACAACTGTTGGAAAGCCAGTCAATCAATATGTATTTTCATGCCTAAGATGTGGAATCACTGTCTTGAATTACTTCTTTAGACTTAATTTGGATTTTTGTTGCTTTTTATTCTGTGGAGGGGCCATCATGTGGAATTGACATAGGAATGGTGCTTCTTCCAGTGAGTGATATTTACCTGGTTGCAGATTATGAAATAGAAAATCAGTGATTACTTAGTGGCATGTTATAAACCTAATATTGACAATTTCTTTTTAGCTTTTAGGATGTCCTTCTTCTACTCTCTGCTGTCTGCTACTTTATATATAATTTTTATGGAATAAAATTTAAATTCTTAAAAAGATTTGCAAATTAATTAAGTGATGTTATTCAGTATTTATTCTCAGTGTGTTTAATGTGCATTTTAGAATTTTGCAGCAATTAAATTTTTGTAACTTTTACCAATGAAAATATCATAAAATAACTGATTTTATCTTTGTCATTCATTAGGCCAGGATGTTAGTTTTCTTTAAGTCAAATAACTAAAATTATCTAGACCTCTCAGTTCAGTTCAGCTCAGTTGCTCAGTTGTGTCCAACTCTTTGCGACCCCATGGACTGCAGCACACCAGGCCTCCCTGTCCATCAGCAACTCCTGGAGTTTACTCAAACTCATGTCCATTGAGTCGGTCATACCATCCAGCCATCTCCTCCTCTGTCGTCCCCTTCTCCTCCTGCCTTCTTCATAATAATTTCTGACTGTGTCTATAGGCACCTAAATTGATGGATGATGACCCTCTAAAATAGGGTCACTTTTCCAAGCAGCAGGGCATCCTAACCAAGTTGAATTCACAGTCTGGGTTTTGTTTCTGGAGTGAATAAAAAACTGATTTTTTAAAATACGAGCATGTTTTTCCTGATGCAGGAGAAACTTGCTCCTGGTGAGTCAGCCTTGCTGCTACCTTGTCTTGAACCACATTTTCTTTCTAACTGCATCAGTTCAGTTCAGTTCAGTCACTCAGTCGTGTCCGACTCTTTGCGACCCCGTGAATCGCAGCACGCCAGGCCTCCCCATTCATCACCATCTCTCGGAGTTCACTCAGACTCACGTCCATCGAGTCCGTGATGCCATCCAGCCATCTCATCCTCTGTTGTCCCCTTCTCCTCCTGCCCCCAATCCCTCCCAGCATCAGTCTTTTCCAGTGAGTCAACTCTTCTCATGAGGTGGCCAAAGTACTGGAGTCTCAGCTTTAGCATCATTCCTTCCAAAGAAATCCCAGGGCTGATCTCCCTCAGAATGGACTAGTTGGATCTCCTTGCAGTCCAAGGGACTCTCAAGAGTCTTCTCCAACACCACAGCTCAAAAGCATCAATTCTTCGGCGCTCAGCCTTCTTCACAATCCAACTCTCACATCCATACATGACCACTGGAAAAACCATAGCCTTGACTAGATGGATCTTAGTCGGCAAAGTAATGTCTCTGCTTTTGAATATACTATCTAGGTTGGTCATAACTTT
>SJYX01017578.1:72919-127710 GCA_006410675.1 Oreotragus oreotragus | reverse complement strand
ATCTCTGGTTCCTCTGCCTTTTCTAAAACCAGCTTGAACATCAGGGAGTTCATGGTTCACGTATTGCTGAAGCCTGGCTTGGAGAATTTTGAGCATTACTTTACTAGCATGTGAGATGAGTGCAATTGTGTGGTAGTTTGAGCATTCTTTTGCATTGCCTTTCTTTGGAATTGGAATGAAAACTGACCTTTTCCAGTCCTGTGGCCACTGCTGAGTTTTCCAAATTTGCTGGCATATTGAGGGCAGCACTTTCACAGCATCATCTTTCAGTATTTGAAACAGCTCAACTGAAATTCCATCACCTCCACTAGCTTTGTTCGTAGTGATGCTTTCTAAGGCCCATTTGACTTCACATTCCAAGATGTCTGGCTCTAGATTAGTGATCACATCATCATGATTATCTGGATTGTGAAGATCTTTTTTGTACAGTTCTTCCATGTATTCTTGCCACCTCTTCTTAATATCTTCTGCTTCTGTTAGGTCCATACCATTTCTGTCCTTTATCGAGCCCATCTTTGCATGAAAAGTTCCCTTGGTATCTCTAATTTTCTTGAAGAAATCTCTAGTCTTTCCCATTCTGTTGTTTTCCTCTATTTCTTTGCACTGATCGCTGAGATAGTTAATATGGGTTGGAGAGAGGGCAACACTTGGAAATGTGTATATCAGGTAGAATCAGTCCTAATTCTGTCTTATTACCAGCAGCATGTAAAGTGTTCTTCACAGAGAAAATTAGTTACCGCCAGCATATTGCATAACACAGAATGGTAACTTAGCCCTTGATTATTGTGATTCCAGTTTCGCTGGCAAGAAGCATACGTTAGGCCTTCAGCACATGAAGAACTGGAGAACTCATATTATTTCCAAAAGATTGGAAAAAACCTCCTCAAGGATAGGCCTAGTATCTTGCTATTTACTAATTTACACACTTTACGGAATCGTTTAATAGTAATAAGTCATCACTGGAGAAAAAAACATGCTTGGGAGCTTGTACGTATTTGGGAGCTTCCCATGACTCATGGCCCCAGTTAGGACTTTTTAAGTGCTGAGAGTCAGCACAGCAAGAGCTACAGTTGGAGTCAACATCTGTGCTTGTGTTAGAGAGGCAAATGGTCCCCCCTCCCTGCAGGGACCTCTACTGAACCTCCTTGTCTCTCTCCACCATCGCTCTCCCAATTCCCTTTCCTTGCTACCGGGACCCAGACTGCGTCAGCAGGCTTGATTCCTCCTGGTTGCTGATTGGCAAGCCACTTAAAAGAAGGGAACTCCTCCTGGGAATAAATCTGACGTGTTACTACTTTTAAACTCAGTTTTTCCTTGGTTCAGATTAATTTCTTTTTAATTTAATCTTTTTTTTTGGCTGCACCAGGTCTTCATTGCTGCATGCAGGCTTTCACTACTTGTGATGAGCCGGGGGCTATTCTTCATTGTGGTAACTTCTCCTCAGATTGATTTTAAATGCTCCATGTCTATATCTGTGTCTGCGTCTATATTGGTATCTGTAAACAATGGTGATTCTGAACAGGAATGTAAGATGTGCTAAAAATGTTCCATTGTGACATGTGTGCTTCATACTCAGTTTTACATACTAAAGTAACATTTTCTGACTTTTCTAATTAAGACTGTTTTATTTTACATTTTCTATGTGAGAAATACTATTGTATAATGAGACATGTTTCATGCAGAGCTTGAATAAACTTCTTTTGAGATTAACATAAGATCATAAAATATTTGAAGTAAAGATACATATACACAATTTTTAATTGTTAAACACAATTATCACTATCACTAAGATCATCACCAACACTACAATAATAAACCCATTCTGATTAACCCAACTGGAGAAATTAAGAGGTAAAAATATTTTTAATAACTCAGAGATCATTTATATCATGCTATCATCCTGCTATAATATTGTTACTTTTACTTATTGCTGATTAGTTGCTAAGGCATGTCCAGCTCTTTTGTGGCCCCTATGGACTGTAGCCCACCAGGCTCCTCTGTTCATGGGGTTCCAGGCGAGAATACTGGAGTGAGTTGCCATTTTCTTCCCCTGGGGAACTTCCTGACACAGGGATCAAACATCTCCTGCATTGCAGGTGGGACCACTTGGGAAGCCTACTTTATCAAGCATAAAATATATCCTAGAGAATTGAACCCAAAGTAAGAAAAGCTACCAGTGGGTCTAATGCCACAGAGGAAACTTGTTTTAATGATATATATTATTAATGAGATGTTATTATGTTTTGAAGAAGGCTTATCTCTCATCCTTTTGAGGGGACTATGTAACCTGTCTACCCTCATCAATCCTCTTTTTTCTCAAGTATTTTGAGTGACTCAACTGGAGATAGCACCTTATACCTTGAATAAAATATATAGGCTATTGCTATAATATCCACCCCCCTGTTCACAGTACAGGCCAAGAGGGAGTAAGAATGGGCTATAGAGGCAGACAGACCTGGATTTGGATGGCAGCCCTGCCACATATCAAATATTTGAGCAAATTACTTAACTTGTTTGGATGTCAGTCTATTCATTTATAGCCATTTTAAAGTATTAAATTAGAAGTGATACATCTTGCACCTAGCAGGTGATATTAATGATCAAAGTAATTGGTGTGGATAAGCTCATTTTTCAAGTGGCATTTCTTTCTGGATGTGTGCTGATTTTCTCACAATTCAGTGGCTACCTTGACTGCGAAGACTTAAAGATGACTGACTTTGGGAATCTGAAAAATATCACACCTTGTCTTAAATGCTCAGATTATAGACGCTCAGATTACATTTTTAAAGAATTGCGTCACTTTGTGGTTAAATAGCATCTAGATATTTTCATAGTAGGTGCCAACTAGTATATTTTTTCTTGTTGAAGGCCAGGCAAAAAATGAGGTTTTTTTTCACCCGATAAAAATTAATCTTTGTTTCTTTAGCCAGAAACTCCAAGCGCAGTTGGAATGGTGGTGATTGTAGAGATAGTTTTGGCCCTAAGGGATGAGCAAGAGTTTGCTAAGTGGACAAGTGCAGAAGAACAGTGTGGACAAGGAAACTTCAGGGAGGTGATCTGAACAAATATACAGCTATTTAAGAAAGGGCTTACCTCAGGGCTCAGCTATGAAGAATTCTCCTGCTAATGCAGGAGACACAGGTTTGATCCTTGGGTTAGGATGATTCCTTGGATCAGGATGATTCCTTGGACAAAGAAATGGCAACCCACTCCAGTATTCTTGCCTGGGGAATCCCATGGACAGAGGAGCCTGGTGGGGTACAAGCCATGGGGGTTGCAAAAGAGTCAAACATAACTCAGCAACTAAACAACAGCAGCAGCTGTTATAAAGGATTGAAAGTCTGTGGTAAGTCTGATTTGATGTGGCTAGAGTGAGAAATGAAACGAGTGACCAGAGGTGACCTGGGAAAGACAGCCTGAGACCTGGCTCTTTGCACTGGAGGAAGGCATGCTCTGTGGTCTGACCTGTGTTCTCCCGACATGGGGATGTTCAGGGTAGAAAAGTGACCTGGTCATCCCTCTGTTTTGGAAAGATCTGGAGAGCAGAAGAAATGACTGGGATCAAAGGAGGAAGGGTTAGATATAGAGAACCCCCAAACTACCCTAGAGGTAGTTATACTGGTCCCTTTTTATAGGACAGATAATGAAATTTCAGGGAGTTTAAGACACTTACCTAATTTTTTTCAACAGATATGGAGGCTTAAGTGCAGGTTGTCTGGATTCCAAAGAATGAATATCTTCCATGAATCTTGTTGTTCTTGTTTAAACATTAAAAAAAATTATACAATTTTCCATTTACAGTTATTATAAAACATTGCACATATTCTTTGTTTTGTAGAATAAATCCTTGAGTTTCTTTTACATCCAATAGGTTGTGCCTCCCACTCCCTGTTGATGTTTCTGTTGTTTCCAAGACTGTGCCTAAGAAAACGTGGGTCAGCTCAGGTTAGGGTAACTTCCCTCCCCATGCCAGAAAGCCTCACATTTTCGTACAGGTGAAATTGCTTTATCGGGATAGTACAGTACTAAAATAGTCACCAATGGCTGACCTTGCACTTTTTTTGAAACCAAGTGGCAAAACTATTTTCTTCTTCCCAGTGAGTGGTCTCCTTGAGTGACTACAAGCCCCCCAGTTACCTGTGATGAAGGACAAGGGCAAGGCACTTTTCTGATAGCCAAAGAAAACTTTTATCCTCACAACCACAAATTGGTAAGCCACTCATTATATTGATTCAAGACAATTCTGGAGGCTTTCTTTCTGCAGATTCTTCAAACATTTTTTTTCAAATGAAAGGCATAAAGAATTTTTTTTTTTTTTTTTTACCAACACAGTGCTCCTTGATAGATAAGAGGCAGCATCAGATATTTTTTGTGGAAATAAAGAATTCAGGCTTTTTTTTTTTTTTTGAAAGAAACGAGAAAGAGAAAATTGTCTGCACCTTACATGAAGTTAATTGATTAAGGTAGTCATAGTAACAAGAAGCATCTTAGAACAATCAATAGAAGATTAAGTGGATGTGACTTGTTGACGCTAAGATACCTGCCTGGGAGGCCAATTAAAACATGAAATGTTTGGAAATACCTGGGACAGCTGAAATTGAACTTATAATGAAGTGGTATGCTTCTAATATTTTTTGGTTGCTATTGCTCTGTTTTAATTTTTTTCTTATAAAATATTATAATTCTTAAAACTCTTTGGTAATGAAAGGCTCAAACTCTCTTGTGAATCCTGAATCTCTTTTTTGTGATTTTTAAAAAACGTATCCTGACTCTGTTGTTGGTTGCCTTTTTGGATGCATTTATCTGCTATTCCCCCTTAGCTCTGTCCTGCTGCGTCTCTGTGCTTTTGCTTTCACAATTTCACAGGAATCCCCAAACTCCATCTGCTAAAAAGTACATAATGTAGTCAGGACATGGCTTGCTGGCAAGGGGTTTGGCTGTAACAAGAAATTGAATAGCTCTTTGAATTGCTACATAAGACTCAGATGTAGGGCTATCACAAAGTGCCTAAATCAGTGCCAAATTTGGTAAGAACCCTTAATAAATAGGACTTGTGAAAGAATGAAGAATATGTAATCAATTCAGAGTACTTAGTGCCGGCCCTTTCTTTCGACTCAAGGGTCCAGTGTTACTAACAGCCACCAATCTGCTAGCTCTGAGAGCTCTGATCATTCATGTAGAAGGCTGAAAGTGCTGCCACTACAAATTCAGGCTCTGTTTGGAAGCCCAGTCCTACCTAGGGGATCTTGCCAAAAGCAGAGGCCATGCTAATGACTTGGAATATCCCTATCCAAGGCCAGCGGGTGAAGAGCTCCATTAACTTCAGTCTTGTATTAGATTATTTAGTCTTCCCGATCTTACTCACAATTCTCACTAGCTTTGAAACTGTACGTGTGTATGTGTGTGTGTGTGTCTGTATGTAGGATGGTTATGAGAGAATATTAAAAAGGAAGTCAGTGAGATCTTGAGTAAATTAGGCTTTCATAATAAAACAAAAGGCCTCTGCTTTGCAACTGTTTTTTGCAATGGCTGTTAACCTGCCAATAGTTTTCATGCTTATTAACTTTGGACAATAGCAGAAACCTCTTGCATGCAAGCTACCTTGTAAATTTAAGGCAGCATGATGGTGCATTGATGGGAGAGGTCTGAAACAATAGCTATCTTTTTGAAAATGAACACACGGCCTCATGAACTATATTCATTCAGACAGCCTGGAGGTGGGAGCATTTATTTCCACATTTTGTATGCACAGGCAGAACCATATTGAGAAACAGTGACAAGGGCAGTGTATAAAAAAAGTGACATTTTGTGCATCACATGCTTCGCTGTCTGAGCTAAGTGTGCTTCTTTTCAGTTGTTTCTTAACCTAAAACCAAATAAGTGAAAACTCTAAAGTTACTTTATTTCATGGTGTGATAATGTGGTTTGGTTGAGAGGTTTAGTCTCCAGAAGTAGAATGTTGAAATCTTTTTAAAAGCTGACCATAGGCTTGTAAAAGCTATATATAATATTTAGTTCAGCAAGGAGGCTAAGGATTATATAATCTTTGCTAACAGGCTAAGTTAATTCTATATACATATATACACATCCACACATCACATTTATGTGCCTATATACATGTGTATCTGCATATATGTCACAATTTTTTCCTTGCATTAAAACTGCTGTTTTTTTTATATTAGCAGTTAAATCTATTTAAAATGTCTAGTTATAGGAAGTCACTGTCAACCTTGACAAAAGAAGAGGTGAGTGCTCTAGATTTACTTAACATACGCTTACTGAACTGAAGTAGAGAATATCAATAAAATTTAATACCTCTACACTTTCAGCCACTGAAAAGGAGACTAGTTACCTTTTTTTTTTTCAACTGGTCAAATAATTTAAGCAACAAGAGGGAAGGAAGCAAATAATCTTTCTGTTCGAGTCATTGAGATAATGATAAATGGATAGAAAGTAATTATCTAGAAAGAAAAACTGAACAAGTCATATGAGTTATTCTGCATTTCATTTTATTGGCTGTGTTTAGACAAGTCCTTAACTGGAGAACAAAGAAGATGAGTAACTGCAAGCTCTTTCTTATTCTTTTTATTAGCAATGTAAATGTATCTTGATATATTCTCCTCTCCCAGTAGAATTACATTTTTTTTTCACTCTCTTCAAAGCAAAGTGGCAAAATGTGAATGTCCATGTATCTTCAAAAAATAGTTTAGCTGCAACCTTAAAAAAGAAAGAAATCCTGCCATTTGCAACAATATGGATGAACCTTGAGGACATCATGCTAAGTGAAGTAAGCCAGGCACAGAAAGACAAGGTCTACGTGATCTCATTTATATGTGGGATCTAAAAAGTCAAATTCATAGTTAACAGGGAGGAGAAGGTGGGGGGAACAAGAAGATGCTGGTCAAAGGTACAACATTTCAGTTATAAGATAAATAAATCCCAGAGACCTAATGGTAGCATGGTGACTATAATTAATAATAAAGTGTTGTATACTTGAAATTTGCTAAGAGAGTAGATCTCAACTTTTTTTTATCATGCATACATAAAAAAAAGGTTATTATGTGAGGTGACTGATTCGTTAGTTAGCCTGTTTGGGGCATACCACATCATGCCGTGTGCTTTAAATATATTCAATTTTTGTCAATCATCTTAGTAAAACTGAAAAAGAAATTGGTTTAAGATCCATGTGCCATCAGATTTCCTACAGATGTTAATAAAGTTGACATGCTTAGCTCACAAATGCTTAGTCATTTCCCCTTCATAAATGTAACCTCCTGGATTCTAAATCAAAACCTTTCAAAATCGCAAATTAAGGTGTCATTTTTGTTTTCTTAGGTTTTAAAATTCTATGTTGCCAGAGTTTGGGAGGTAAGCAGTTCTTCTGTTCCATCCATGAATAACAGTCTTGTTATATTCTCAAGATTGATCTGGAAATTAAAATACTCTTTATTCTTTATATCAGGGCTTCCCTGAGAGCTCAGTTGGTAAAGAATCTGCCCGCAATGTGGGAGACCTGGGTTCGATCCCTGGGTTGGGANGGGAGGTAAGCAGTTCTTCTGTTCCATCCATGAATAACAGTCTTGTTATATTCTCAAGATTGATCTGGAAATTAAAATACTCTTTATTCTTTATATCAGGGCTTCCCTGAGAGCTCAGTTGGTAAAGAATCTGCCCGCAATGTGGGAGACCTGGGTTCGATCCCTGGGTTGGGAAGATCCCCTATAGAAGGAAAAGGCTACCCACTCTAGTATTCTGGCCTGGAGAATGCCATGGGCTGTATAGTCCATGGGGTCTCAAAGATTGGGACACGACTGAGTGACTTTCACCTTATTCTTCATTATAACCGTTCTGAGGATTTGTTTTTAGTGGTCTTAATTTTCTTCAGTTTCTGCAATTGGAGAAGTCACAATAAACTCATAAGACGAATGTCTCCTTGTGTTTATCCTGGGCTAATATTTCATTCACAGTGAATTATAGCATGTTTTTATGGCTTCAAGTCAACAGCAAGGCTTCAGTCATTGGAATTTTAAGATGTAGGTGACTGTGAGGTAATTACAAAAGGTAGTAATAACTGCTGTAACACACAAAAATGTGTGCATTGGCTTAGCCATCTCATGGTGAAGTCAAATAGAGTCTTTGATCCACGTATGTTGCTTTTCCTGCTGAGTCAGTAACCCATGTTCGTTCCACCTTGTTACCCTGCCGTTTTCAGGTCACTTTGTTCAGTTACATTACATTTCCCTATAAGGTGAAAAAGCATGGAGAAACACATATGATAACATTCCTATGGGCCAAAGCTGAAAACAGTGTACATTGCTTTATTTGAATTCTACTGGCTAGAAAACTTGGTCAAGTCGACATGCATACTCTAAAGGAGGTGAAGAAGTGTAGCTTGCGATCCACCTCGGAAGAGGGATGGTGGACCCCTCGTTGCAAGGCTGGTTCCCTAAAATGGCTTTGGTGACTATTCCGTCAGCTCTTTATAGCATGTTTGCTTATGTCCTCTGAAAAGAAGAGGTGATAATTAGTGTTTCAAGAAAGTTTAATTCCAACGTTCAAGCTCAAAGGAGTAAGTGCAGTTTTCCTACAATTCACTCTATGCACTTACTGGAATCTCTGTACCCAGCTAGCTTTGCCTCGTAGGGGTGCTGGCAATTTCTATGTACCTGGATCACTTAGCTGTATCCCTGTTACAAAGGTAGCACGGGTGTCATTCAGTCAGTTCACTGCCCCTAAGATCCTGATTTTAAAAGGAGAAGAAAAGCCAAACTCCTAAGATCCTGATTTCAAAAGGAGAAAAAAGGCAAATCATTCCTCTAGGGTCTCAAGACTGCATGCAAGACGACTATAGTGATACTTTTGTTGTTTTACCTTGGAAGTTAGAAAGCCTCTGAATTGGGGATTTAATTTTCATAAAGTGAAAACATGATTTTTTAAATAACTTGAGATTACCTACTTTGAGAAACTCTGTGAAAAGACTATTAGCTGTTGAAACACTGAGAAGATTTCACTATAAAGTCTTATTATGTAGACTTAAAAACTAAAATCAGTGTCAGACTTTAAGATGTAGAGTCCACCAACTTTCACCATTTTGTCAATATCTATCAAATGCTTTAAAAACTGGTTGAAGCTTTACTTATTGTTGAGTCATCTAGTCAAAACACGTGAAAACGCCAACATAATTTTAGCACATAAATTAACAAAGTAAAATTATATTATCAGTACTTAGTTCTTCAATTGTATTGTATACTATTAATATAAGGAATTCACTTTCCTCTTGAATGGATTCTAGTAGCTCTTTATTTCCTGTTATGATTTTTTTCCTCTTGTTTATTAAGTCTGTATTAAGCTGTCATTCGAGAAAATCTGAGAATTTCGCTGTTTTTTAGATTTCGTTTCCTCAAGTCCTTAAATTCTTAGTTCTCCCCCCCCTTTTTTCTTCTGCTGTAAGAGTACAGGGGAGGTAAAGTTGCAGAGTGCATGCATTCTCTAAAGTGTTTTTATTTTCACATTGGTTGATAGTTTTGTTTAGACATAGAAGTATAGACTCAAAACAAGTTCCCTCAGTACTTTGAAACCATTATTTTACTGTTGTTAGGCATCCATTATTTCTGACAAGAAGCCTGAATTCAGACTTTTTTTTTTTTTTTTACTTTGTAGCTCCCTGTATTTTGTCTGTAAAGATTTCAGGATCTTTTTTCATCTTTGGCATTTACAAGAATGCGTCTGGGAGCAGATCTTTTTATGTGTCTACTAGACCTTAATGAATCCTTCCCTTAAAAAAGGAAACATTTTTTTGTGATTCTTTCCTTCCAATTTTTCTCTGATCCCTTTCTGGTATTGTATGGACATTGTATCTGTGAACTTAATCCTCTGTGTGCCGTAATGTTCCTGGATCACGTTTTTTAATTAAACTATCCCATTTTTATTTTGAAATTAATTTAGACTCACATGCAGTTGTAAGAAACAGTGCAGGGAAGTCTCATATATGTTCTCCTCTGTGGTACCATCTTGAAAAAATACTGTGTAATCTCACAACCAGGATATTAACGTCCGTATAACAGGGATGAGCGTCTTGGCCACCCACTCTGTCTTCTCTTACATGACACTGATGGGGGCTGGGATACTTCACAGCTTGGCGAGGGTGCTCTCATCCTTTGCTTGTGTGGGTGGGAGTGAGGTCACATTTTTTTTTGTCTCCTCTAGTGTTTGGCTGGAGTAGACTAGTTATCGCCTAAAACTTTTATGCGTTGCTACGAGGCAACTTTCCTGGTCCTCTGTCCAGTGACAGTAAACTTTAGTTAGGGCTTTTTTTTGGTCTGTGCCCATTGTAGTTTCCAGTGGCCAATTTCCTGAACTATAAATCTGGGATAAAACCCACTCCAGTATTGTTGCCTGGAAAATCCTGTGGACAGAGGATGCTAGAGCCCACAGGGTCACAGACAACAGAATGGGTAACACTACTCCTACTACATGAAGCAAATTGAAACCCAGGGCATTTGCTAGCATTTCCTTCTTTGGATCCCAAAGTCTCCAGTTGGTCTGCCTCCTTCTCTACACCATTTATAGTCCTCTTATATTTGTTTGGACTGCAAGGAGATCTAGCCAGTCCATCCTAAATGAAATCAGTCCTGAATAGTCACTGGAAGGACTGATGCTGAAGCAGAAACTCCAATACCTTGGCCACCTGATGGAAGAACTGACTCATCTGAAAAGACCCTGGTACTGGGAAAAATTGAAGGCAGGAGGAGAAGGGGACGACAGACAATGAGATGGTTGGATGGCATCACCGACTCAATGGGCATGAGTTTGAGTAAACTCCGGGAGTTGGTGATGGACAGGGAAGCCTGGGGTGCTGTGGTTCACGGGGTTGCAAAGAGTCGGACATGACTGAGCAACTGAACTGAACTATGTTTGTCTTATGTATAGTGCCCAGGCTTTTTAGTCATACTTAATGAGAAGAATAGGGAAAAAAAATTACTTCATCTTTCTTGAAGTGGAAGCCATAAGCATGTAATTTTCACTTTTCAAAATTTAATCCAATATCTGATTTAATAAAGTTACTTCACCTTATTTAGTTTTTGATGCTCTTGTAAATTTATTATAGTTTGTAATATTTAATGTCATTTAAGTTTGTGGGGGAAGGTGAGGAAATTGTGCTTATTCAGCCTGCCTTATTGACTTGGAAGCTCCTTAACTCCTTAAAACCAACCATTTTATAGTTTGCGATCATGAGATGATAGAAATGAAGGTCATGAGCCATCATTTTTATCTATAGACAAGGATCTAAGGGATACATTATTATTATTCTATGTAGTTATAGCTTGTATTATTATTATTATGTTCTTTAAATTTCTGGAATGAAATATGGAGTAAGTTTATTTCCCCTCCCCCCCAAATTCCAAGAGATATACCCACAATTCTTTGCCAATCATTATAGAACTAAGACTCTAAAGCTTAGAAAGCCAGATTTATTTGCAACTAAGACTCCAAAACTTAGAAAACCAGGCTTATTTGCAAGTAAGAAGTAATTTGGAGCTTCCTTGTAGCTCAGATGGTAAAGAATCTTCCTGTAAGGCAGGAGACCTGGGTCAGGAAGATCCCCTAGAGAAAGAAATGGCAATCCACTCCAGTGTTCTTGCCTGGAGAATCCCCTGGACAGAGTGGCCTGGCAGGCTACAGTCCATGGGGTCACAAAGAGTTGGACATGACTGAGTGACTAACCAATACAACAAAGAAGTAATTCAGGCTGATAGGCAGTTTTATCACTTGGCTTTAAAAGAAGACCTCAAAGAAATGCTGCCAGTCAACCCATTATCTCCTAAAGTGGCTAAGAAAAGAACATTCTGCCCCACATAGGACAGTGCCGGGTTACTACAGAACTGGTAAGCAAGCTCCACTTAGTGATATTTGAGGCTTGCTGTCTCAATAGGAAGTAGATAATCAGCATCAGAGTGGGTTACTACTATATGCTAAACTTAGAGATGTAATTTAGTCAGTGAAAGGAGAGTAAAAGCACTCTGCGGTTAATCATAACAGGCTGTTTTCTAGCTTTGTAAGCATTTGGATCTGGAACATGCATTAACTCAAAGAAGAACTAATGTGACTTCAGGGTTGCATCGTGTTAGTTGCTCAGTTGTGTGGGACTGTCAACGATCACATGGACTGTAGCCCACCAGGGTCTTCTGTGCATGGAATTCTCCAGGCAAGAATACTGGAGTGGGTTGCCATTCTCTTCTCCAGGGGATCTTCCTGACCCAGGAATTGCCGGCAGATTCTTTACCATCTGAGGCTCCAGGAAAGCCCATGCTGCTGCTGCTAAGTCACTTCAGTCGTGTCCAACTCTGTGCGACCCCAGAGATGGCAGTCCACCAGGCTCCCCTGTCCCTGGGATTCTTCAGGCAAGAACACTGGAGTGGGTTGCCATTTCCTTCTCCAGTGCATGAAAGTGGAAAGTGAAAGTGAAGTCGCTCAGTCATGTCCGACTCTTAACGACCCCGTGGACTGCATCCCACCAGGCTCCTCCGTCCATGAGATTTTCCAGCAAAGAGTACTGGAGTTCGGTGCCCTTGCCTTCTCCGCCAGGAAAGCCCATAGAAACCCTCAAAGGAGGCTTAGGCTGAATTGAGCAGCACCATGGAGAGCTCCTGGAATTCCAATGCTGTGGTTTATCTTTTCCACTTTTCAGTTCTGTTTTCCCTCTGGCCATCACCGCCTCTAAAGGGCTTCCCTGGTGGCTGAGATAGTAAAGAGTCTTCCTGCCGATACAGGAGACCTGGGTTTGATCCCTGGGCCAGAAATATTCGCTGGAGAAGGAAATGGCAACCGACTCTAGTATTCTTGCCTGGAGTCCATGGGGTTGCAAAAAGTTGGACATGACTGAGTGACTAACACACACACACACACACACACATGCAAAGCCTCTAAAGTAAGCCTTCTACCTCTTAGAATAGGTCACAGTCCTCACAGAAGTAGAGATTTCCTTCATTATTCCTTAGTCTCATGGTTTCACTGATTCAGTGTTTGAGTCACAGCTACATTTTTCATGTAGTCCAAGGTTTTGCTTTTACGTCTTCTTTTCCATTATTATTTAGCTCCTATATTTTGGGGATTGTTTACTGGAAACTCTTGAAATTTTCCCACAAGTTATTTATATTCTAATTTTAAAAACACAAGACTTTCCAAAGTTGGATACAGGGTAAGAGCAATGACACGGTGATTTGTGTTTCATCATAAGGCCATGTAAGGAAGAAAGAGAGTGTCTTCTTTCACCCAAGAAAATTGCTAGGGAAGTGGTGGTTTGATTATATGTTTTCTTCATAAAGAGTCATTTGGACAAAAATTATATAGAATATAGTTGAAAATAAAATTGTCTGTCTTCCTGACAAGTGCTAGAATAGGTCAAACTTTAGAATCAAGTATTCCTGGGTTTAAATCTTGCCATGGTCACATCCAGATTTCAGTTTTAGAAAGACTGCTTAACTGATCCTAGGCTTTGTCATCACATATAAAATTGGAATTAATACTTTCCATCTGGTGTTATTGTGAGAATTAAATAAGGTAACATATATGAAAGAGATTGGCATGATATCTAGTTAGAGAAGTCACTTGGTTACAGTCAGTCCTGCCCATGCGCTTTTCCCCTACCCTGTACCAGAGAAGACAGTTTAAGTAAACTATGTAATAAGATGATTACATATTTAGAACAAAATATGGTTATTCTGTAATGTAATTAGTCTAATTTGGCAGATCATAACAAAACTCACCAACTCAAGTTAGGATAAATAAAATCAGGATAGTTAACAAATGATCCACCTTTTAAGAAATTAAGTGGATAATTTTCTCTTAGAAATTTACAGTCCCTGCCTTTGTTTTTCTAAGTTGTAACATAATGGGTGCGTGCTGCATGCTGAGTCGCTTCAGTCATGTCCAATTCTATGCTACCCTATGGACTGCAGCCTGCCAGGCTCCTTCTGTCCATGGGATTCTCCAGGCAAGAACACTGGAGTACATTGTCATGGTCAAACTTTAGAATAGGTCACAGATCCTCCAGGGGATCTTCCTGACCCAGGGATCGAACCTGTGCCTTTTAACATCTACCTGCATTGGCAGGCAGCTTCTTTACCACTAGTGCCACCTGGGATGCTCAGATAATGGATAAGTGTGATTATAGTAAGTATAATAAGTATTGTGTTTTATAACATGTAGAACTCATTGATTTGTTTTTAGGATGTAAGACAGGATTTTTCACTCTTGGGAATATCACAAATATTTTCTATTGAAATAATTAAGGGATTTATATTTATATGATTATTATACATATCTCTCCTCACTTAACTAGATTAGGAGTTCCTCAATGATAAGAACAACATTAGTTAAGCTAAATAACTCACCAACTGTCCGGCAAGGAGGATTATGTCTCTGGTTCTGGGTGGACTAAAGGTGTGTTAAAGACTCATATTTCTTAAAACTTTTCACCTGTGATGAAATAGGATGGGATACTCTGAAGAGCATATACTGGAGAGTGCAGTAGCTAGCACATTTGAGAGCTTCGGGGGAATTACTAATCAAAAGGACTGTGGTAAAGCAAGCTGGTACATTAGAGAAAGTCAGTGAAAGGATTGTCTGAGCAATGGGGATGACTGAATTCAGAAATACTACTGGGCAGTTGATGGCATTTACACACCAGAAGTGTGTTGGGTGCAATTATTATAATGAGGAGCAGGGTTGGAATGGCAGTCTTAAGGGCCTGGCCCCTAGGGAGCTATCAGTTCAGTTCAGTTCAGTTGCTCAGTTGTGTGGGACTCTTTGTGACCCCATGGACTGCAGCATGCCAGGCTTCTGTGTCCATCACCAGCTCCCAGAGCTTGCTCAGACTCATGTCCATTGAGTTGGTGATGCCATCCAACCATCTCATCCAACCAGAGGGAGCTATGGATATGGTTATTAAACATGGTGTTCTTATAGGAAAGAAAGATGGGAAGACAATAAGTTTTGCTTAAAATATTCAACCAAAGAATAGAGAGAGAGAGAGAGAGAGAAGGAATGAAGGCAGCTATCTGAATATAAAGTTAGAATAACATGCCTAGTTTCCTGACCTGAGACAGTTTTCAAACTCAGAATCCATGCACTAAGGGAGAATATAGATCCTCACGAAGAAGGACTCTGCAACCCTAAGTTGTTTCTATGACGGATGATCTTTCAACTATGAGGAGTAATGGTTACAAAGAATTTATGGTAATATGGGCAATGGGATTATTAATAATCTTAGGTGTGCCTGATAGAAACAAATGTAAAATAGGATCACATTTACATTAATGATATGTTAAAGAGAAAAAGAAAATACTTTGGCATCTAAGCAATGATTATACGGGAGTGCTAAGACTGGTGAAATTTTTTTTTCCTACTTTCTACATTTTATACATTTTATCATTAGGAACATTGCACTTTTATCACAAACCATTTTATTTCAAGCAGTCATCACATACAGTAAAAAAATAAAGGAAATTAACAAATAAGTATACAATGTGTAATGTTTAAAAGATTAGCTTCTATTTTAAAGTGATATTGATATAGACTGATGAGAAAATTAATAGAATCAGCAGCTGCAGCTGCTCATCTTAAAAAAATTATGCAGTGCTAACACATATAACTGTGATGGGTCACATTTGGGGAGCACAAAGGAAATTTACAACAAGACCTAGGAAAACAATCAGTGAAAATGTAAATATGTTTTGGAGTTAAAGATCAGACATGCTTAAAAAAGCATGTTTTATGAAGCTACCGGACTTATATTTAACCCCATATATTATGCTAATGTATCTGTATGTACTAACCAGTTTTTGGTAGGAGAAAAGGAAGTGGAATTGTTAAACAGCCATTAATAAGCCCTATTTAAAAGCACTTTAAGCGAATCTGAGTATGATAACCATGGATGAGTTAAGTAAAAGACAAAAAATGGACATAAATTATACCACATAAATTACACACTTCCCTTGTGGTCCAGTGATAAAGACCATCTTCCCGTGCACGGGGTGGGGTGCAAGTTTGATCCCTGGTGGTTAGGGAGCTAGGATTCCACATGCCTCTCAGCCCAAATTCCAAACATAAAACAGAAGCAGTGTTGCAACAAATTCAACAAAGGCTTAAAAAAATAAAGACAATCATGCTTTTAAATAGTACATCTTATTTCTGTCTGTCAGTCATATCCTTATATTATTAAAGTTAATTCTGTTAGTGGCAAAATAACATTTGCAGACAGAAATTGTTTAATTGATCAAAAGAGAGAGTTGATGTATGTGGACTAAAGTGCTAGAAATGTTTTATGGAAGAGTTGAAGATTGAATGTATCTTCAAAGACAAGAGTTGGTATATAGACAGGGAGGGAAGCAGCAGAGCTAAGTATAGAGGTGAAAATTCATACATTGCATTTTGGATGTGTAATAAGTCTAGGCAGTCTGATGTGATGAGTTGTTGTTAAGGTAGGCAAGAAAGATATGCTGAAGAAATCTGATAGGGTAAGGTCAAAATGGGATATGTTTTAAATTTAAACTGTATTTTATGATCACTGGAGAATCAGTGAGTATTTTAAGTCAGAATAAATCTTGGAAAATGGCCAATGAAAAATTTAATGTGACATAATTCGTTTGTTCATGATTTCAACCCACAAGTATCTATTGAGTGGGACTAGTTTTAAAGCAAGAACTTGGAAAAGTGGGAATTTAGGACACTTTTATAGCAACCCAACCTAGAGATGCTGAAAACCTGCATTTGTGCTGGCCAACTGATATGAAGAAGAGGGAGAGGGTACTTTTTGTCTGTTTTCTTTCCCATTCACATTTTTTTTCCTATCCTCCTTTAAATCTTTGTTACCTCCTCTCACTGTTGTTCTCTCTGAAGATAAAACAGTGGCCTTGCCTCCAAGTGTACCCTGTCCAGTTCCTTTTCATCACGGATGTGCAAACCACAATTGTTTCTAAAACGTGATCTGATCACCAAAGCCTCTGCCCCACCTCATGCCTTTGCTCATGTTGGTCTCTTTGCACAGACAGGAAGTAAGTGTTCTGGCATGCTCCTTGGACCCAGAGCTTGTCAGGCTTACCTCAAATGAAACAAACCCGAGGTTTTGGCAAAGCAAGAGTTTGGGACCTAAATTAGAATGCCATTTAAAGATACTCTTAAAATGTTAAATTACTTGTTATTCATGGTAAAGTCTTAAGATTTTTTTTGAGAATGTTTATACTTTTATTTGCTCAAGATATGATGATAAATTATATTTATGATATTGAAGAACCCCACATTTATAAAGAAGTGCATCCTGTTTTGTAAGACTTTTTAATGGATTGATTTTCTCCTAAAATCTGATCAAATGTTGGTAAATTATAAACATATTGTAAATATTTAACATTTACAGATTCATGACTGGATTCTTCTTTTCCCAGTAGATTTTCTGAACTAGTAACTAAGTACATGTGAATGGAAAACCAATTATTAAAATATCCGAGAGCATCCTAGTGGGATCGTTCTTGTCGAGTAAGCTGTGCTGTCTCTTGGCATTTTATGTGATTCTGTATTGGGCTCCTGACCATTTTATATAGATCTAAATTAGTTTCCAGCAGTGCACGACACAGGAGCACATTCTATGTTGAATGCTACCGTGAAGAGCTTAGCATAGATGTGGCTAGAATCTTAGCATTTGAAGAAAACATAGACATTACACAGACGATCATATGTGATAATTCTTCTGTGATAGTATTGAGATGATTCTGCAGCTTCTGTTTATACACATTCTGAGCCTGCTAGCACAGCACCTCAAAAGGGAGTGCCTTTCATCGTTAAGAGTGGCAACAAAGCCCTTTCTTTGGCTAAAATCTGCCTCTGAGTATTGAACCCATAGGCCCTTAGACCAGCTCATGAAGATAGCATCAGTGCTACTACACCTATAGGGTGGCCCTTTACATAACAATATTTCAAAATCATAGAGTGCCTGTTCCTTGGGACATTTGAAGCTCTCTGGTATTTTCTATTTTATGGTTTTCTTCTCCAAATACCTGTGGCCTGTTCCTCCATCCTTTTCTGTCATGACAGAGTTTCTAAAGAGTATATCCTTCTAGTTGCCTTCTTCTAAATTCAAAACATTTTTTTCACTGTATCGTCAAAAAAAAAAAAATTACTACTCCATAAGTGTTTAGATCAGTGTGCAAATTTTGCCCATAATGAGTAAAAGGGATTATTAAATAGCCAAATGTGATGTTAACTTAAAATTGTAAATACTCTGTAAAAATGCAAGTAACATACCAGAGAGGAAAATGGAAAGGGCAGTTACATTTTACTTAAGCAGAGTACAAAAAAAGATGTTCTTAGAAGGCCCTGCAAGGATTCTGAGAGAAGGGAAATGCATCATTAAAAGCATTATAGGCTAAGGAGCATTTTGGGGAAAAATAGAGATGAAAATGTACGTAATGTACGTAATGGGTATTAGAAAGTAGATTAATTTACTTGTATCTTAGCATTCATGAAAAAGTAAAATAGGAAATAAGGTTGCAAAAGTTAATTGATACTTCATAGTAAAAGGTCATAAATGCTACATACACTAGAGTTTGAATGTTTTTTCTGTGGGTGATCAGTCAAGTGTTTGAACTGACAGGAAAGAAAGGTATTTTAATAAAAAACTCTAGTGGGCCTGTCATGAAGGATGGATTAAACAGAGGCAAACACTGCAACATTTGCAACGTGCTGCTGCTGAACTTGAGCAGATCATCAGCCCTGCTCGTAGTAAACACTGTCTGATGATGGAATTTAAAGGTAGCAAGGAACTTAGTGTATGGAAACACAGATTGATGAGGCAGTTTTTGCCAAAAGCACCATGAGAATAGTTCTCATACATCATCTTACATGGAGTATGCTGTTGGACCTGAAGATGCATCACCCTCCTTAGTGAAATGCTCATAACCTCTGCACACGGGCCTTTAGTGAGCCACACAGAGAGCGGAGTCAAAGCCCTGTGCCGACTCTGCAGTGCCCACTGGAAAAAAGACAGGAAGTTAAGAGTTTATCACCGTTACACTGTTGCCTTTTGCTATCCGAACATCTCCTTTTATGTCGTTTTTTTTCTTACTTCTTTGAAATAGGCTGTTAATAAAAATGTGTAAATTTAGGTCTTTTCTTGTTCAGTTCTATCTGTGCTTGATCTTTGATCTCCTCTCTCATCTTATGGGGCTATTATAAGAGACAGATAAGAGACTGGATTCTTGAAATCTTGGTGTCATGTCTAATCAGCGGTGGAGTCCCAGGTATCCAAAATCCTTATCTCGTGTTCTGTTTAAATGTTCTCAGGGCTATGGGAGTGAGAAGCAGGATAGAGTCATGTTGAAATCAACCTTTATGCCACTTAAAACTGTATTCTGTTCAGACTCATATATGACTGCTTGGAGAATGGCTCACTCTCTGCTGGCTAACCATGAAGGTCAGCCCTATCTTCAGTAACATTTTCTTTAAATCTGCTTCCCTTTGTCTTTTTCTTATATCTCCAAACTGGACTTGCTGTCCAGGTAATGTTGGGGTGGAATCAAGGTGTGCAGATCCCAGTGAGAGCATGTACTTTCTTTTTCGCACTAAAACTTGCTCTGCCAAACTACATGGTAAGGTCAGCCCTATCTTCAGTAACATTTTCTTTAAATCTGCTTCCCTTTGTCTTTTTCTTATATCTCCAAACTGGACTTGCTGTCCAGGTAATGTTGGGGTGGAATCAAGGTGTGCAGATCCCAGTGAGAGCATGTACTTTCTTTTTCGCACTAAAACTTGCTCTGCCAAACTACATGGAGTAAATCTTAGGGCTTTAACTGCTAATTTGTTTCTACGCATTAGGACAGCTTTGAAATACTTCTGTAAGGAGACTCTTAATCCTGCCTGAAAGGTTACATTCAATTCATCACAGAATAGAGGAAGGATGAATTTATGTTGTGTTAGGTGTGGCTCAGAGGTTAAAGCATCTGCCTGGAATGCAGGAGACCTAGGTTCGATCCCTGGGTTGGGAAGATGCCCTGGAGAAGGAAATGGCAACCCACTCCAGTACTCGTGCCTGGAGAATCCCATGGAGGGAGGCGCCTGGTAGGCTACAGTCCATGGGGTCGCAAAGAGTCGGATACGACTGAGTGACTTCACTAGGTGTCTCTCTTAGGCCACCTCTAAAAGCTGCTTGTTTTCACACAAGCAAATGCTAATCCTAATTCCATCTCACATATCTGTTCACCAATCTGA
Organism: Oreotragus oreotragus; assembly: GCA_006410675.1. Classification (NCBI taxonomy): domain Eukaryota; kingdom Metazoa; phylum Chordata; class Mammalia; order Artiodactyla; family Bovidae; genus Oreotragus; species Oreotragus oreotragus. Next base: position 107,451 of record SJYX01017578.1, on the reverse strand, counting down.
TGAACTTTTAAGTGACCATTTCCTGAAGATTGTCAGGAATTACATCCCCAAATTCTGCTGCTAAAACACCCAGGGATATATCTGTAGTCCACAAGTACTTACATATATCTTACTGCATTGTCATTATTGTGAATCTTGGTCTTATTTTTCTTCCTTCTATATTTAATTTTATTTGAAAATATTATTTGCTGTTTAGTTGCTAAGCTGTGTCTGACTCTTTTTGTGACCCCATGGACTGTATGTAGCCCACCAGGCTCCTCTGTCCATGGGATTCTCCAGGCAAGAATGCTGGAGCGGATTGCCATTTCCTTTTCCAGGAGATCTTCCTGCCCCAGGGATNAACACACACACACACACACACATGCAAAGCCTCTAAAGTAAGCCTTCTACCTCTTAGAATAGGTCACAGTCCTCACAGAAGTAGAGATTTCCTTCATTATTCCTTAGTCTCATGGTTTCACTGATTCAGTGTTTGAGTCACAGCTACATTTTTCATGTAGTCCAAGGTTTTGCTTTTACGTCTTCTTTTCCATTATTATTTAGCTCCTATATTTTGGGGATTGTTTACTGGAAACTCTTGAAATTTTCCCACAAGTTATTTATATTCTAATTTTAAAAACACAAGACTTTCCAAAGTTGGATACAGGGTAAGAGCAATGACACGGTGATTTGTGTTTCATCATAAGGCCATGTAAGGAAGAAAGAGAGTGTCTTCTTTCACCCAAGAAAATTGCTAGGGAAGTGGTGGTTTGATTATATGTTTTCTTCATAAAGAGTCATTTGGACAAAAATTATATAGAATATAGTTGAAAATAAAATTGTCTGTCTTCCTGACAAGTGCTAGAATAGGTCAAACTTTAGAATCAAGTATTCCTGGGTTTAAATCTTGCCATGGTCACATCCAGATTTCAGTTTTAGAAAGACTGCTTAACTGATCCTAGGCTTTGTCATCACATATAAAATTGGAATTAATACTTTCCATCTGGTGTTATTGTGAGAATTAAATAAGGTAACATATATGAAAGAGATTGGCATGATATCTAGTTAGAGAAGTCACTTGGTTACAGTCAGTCCTGCCCATGCGCTTTTCCCCTACCCTGTACCAGAGAAGACAGTTTAAGTAAACTATGTAATAAGATGATTACATATTTAGAACAAAATATGGTTGTTCTGTAATGTAATTAGTCTAATTTGGCAGATCATAACAAAACTCACCAACTCAAGTTAGGATAAATAAAATCAGGATAGTTAACAAATGATCCACCTTTTAAGAAATTAAGTGGATAATTTTCTCTTAGAAATTTACAGTCCCTGCCTTTGTTTTTCTAAGTTGTAACATAATGGGTGCGTGCTGCATGCTGAGTCGCTTCAGTCATGTCCAATTCTATGCTACCCTATGGACTGCAGCCTGCCAGGCTCCTTCTGTCCATGGGATTCTCCAGGCAAGAACACTGGAGTACATTGTCATGGTCAAACTTTAGAATAGGTCACAGATCCTCCAGGGGATCTTCCTGACCCAGGGATCGAACCTGTGCCTTTTAACATCTACCTGCATTGGCAGGCAGCTTCTTTACCACTAGTGCCACCTGGGATGCTCAGATAATGGATAAGTGTGATTATAGTAAGTATAATAAGTATTGTGTTTTATAACGTGTAGAACTCATTGATTTGTTTTTAGGATGTAAGACAGGATTTTTCACTCTTGGGAATATCACAAATATTTTCTATTGAAATAATTAAGGGATTTATATTTATATGATTATTATACATATCTCTCCTCACTTAACTAGATTAGGAGTTCCTCAATGATAAGAACAACATTAGTTAAGCTAAATAACTCACCAACTGTCCGGCAAGGAGGATTATGTCTCTGGTTCTGGGTGGACTAAAGGTGTGTTAAAGACTCACATTTCTTAAAACTTTTCACCTGTGATGAAATAGGATGGGATACTCTGAAGAGCATATACTGGAGAGTGCAGTAGCTAGCACATTTGAGAGCTTCGGGGGAATTACTAATCAAAAGGACTGTGGTAAAGCAAGCTGGTACATTAGAGAAAGTCAGTGAAAGGATTGTCTGAGCAATGGGGATGACTGAATTCAGAAATACTACTGGGCAGTTGATGGCATTTACACACCAGAAGTGTGTTGGGTGCAATTATTATAATGAGGAGCAGGGTTGGAATGGCAGTCTTAAGGGCCTGGCCCCTAGGGAGCTATCAGTTCAGTTCAGTTCAGTTGCTCAGTTGTGTGGGACTCTTTGTGACCCCATGGACTGCAGCATGCCAGGCTTCTGTGTCCATCACCAGCTCCCAGAGCTTGCTCAGACTCATGTCCATTGAGTTGGTGATGCCATCCAACCATCNGGAGCTATCAGTTCAGTTCAGTTCAGTTGCTCAGTTGTGTGGGACTCTTTGTGACCCCATGGACTGCAGCATGCCAGGCTTCTGTGTCCATCACCAGCTCCCAGAGCTTGCTCAGACTCATGTCCATTGAGTTGGTGATGCCATCCAACCATCTCATCCAACCAGAGGGAGCTATGGATATGGTTATTAAACATGGTGTTCTTATAGGAAAGAAAGATGGGAAGACAATAAGTTTTGCTTAAAATATTCAACCAAAGAATAGAGAGAGAGAGAGAGAGAGAAGGAATGAAGGCAGCTATCTGAATATAAAGTTAGAATAACATGCCTAGTTTCCTGACCTGAGACAGTTTTCAAACTCAGAATCCATGCACTAAGGGAGAATATAGATCCTCACGAAGAAGGACTCTGCAACCCTAAGTTGTTTCTATGACGGATGATCTTTCAACTATGAGGAGTAATGGTTACAAAGAATTTATGGTAATATGGGCAATGGGATTATTAATAATCTTAGGTGTGCATGATAGAAACAAATGTAAAATAGGATCACATTTACATTAATGATATGTTAAAGAGAAAAAGAAAATACTTTGGCATCTAAGCAATGATTATACGGGAGTGCTAAGACTGGTGAAATTTTTTTTTCCTACTTTCTACATTTTATACATTTTATCATTAGGAACATTGCACTTTTATCACAAACCATTTTATTTCAAGCAGTCATCACATACAGTAAAAAAATAAAGGAAATTAACAAATAAGTATACAATGTGTAATGTTTAAAAGATTAGCTTCTATTTTAAAGTGATATTGATATAGACTGATGAGAAAATTAATAGAATCAGCAGCTGCAGCTGCTCATCTTAAAAAAATTATGCAGTGCTAACACATATAACTGTGATGGGTCACATTTGGGGAGCACAAAGGAAATTTACAACAAGACCTAGGAAAACAATCAGTGAAAATGTAAATATGTTTTGGAGTTAAAGATCAGACATGCTTAAAAAAGCATGTTTTATGAAGCTACCGGACTTATATTTAACCCCATATATTATGCTAATGTATCTGTATGTACTAACCAGTTTTTGGTAGGAGAAAAGGAAGTGGAATTGTTAAACAGCCATTAATAAGCCCTATTTAAAAGCACTTTAAGCGAATCTGAGTATGATAACCATGGATGAGTTAAGTAAAAGACAAAAAATGGACATAAATTATACCACATAAATTACACACTTCCCTTGTGGTCCAGTGATAAAGACCATCTTCCCGTGCACGGGGTGGGGTGCAAGTTTGATCCCTGGTGGTTAGGGAGCTAGGATTCCACATGCCTCTCAGCCCAAATTCCAAACATAAAACAGAAGCAGTGTTGCAACAAATTCAACAAAGGCTTAAAAAAATAAAGACAATCATGCTTTTAAATAGTACATCTTATTTCTGTCTGTCAGTCATATCCTTATATTATTAAAGTTAATTCTGTTAGTGGCAAAATAACATTTGCAGACAGAAATTGTTTAATTGATCAAAAGAGAGAGTTGATGTATGTGGACTAAAGTGCTAGAAATGTTTTATGGAAGAGTTGAAGATTGAATGTATCTTCAAAGACAAGAGTTGGTATATAGACAGGGAGGGAAGCAGCAGAGCTAAGTATAGAGGTGAAAATTCATACATTGCATTTTGGATGTGTAATAAGTCTAGGCAGTCTGATGTGATGAGTTGTTGTTAAGGTAGGCAAGAAAGATATGCTGAAGAAATCTGATAGGGTAAGGTCAAAATGGGATATGTTTTAAATTTAAACTGTATTTTATGATCACTGGAGAATCAGTGAGTATTTTAAGTCAGAATAAATCTTGGAAAATGGCCAATGAAAAATTTAATGTGACATAATTCGTTTGTTCATGATTTCAACCCACAAGTATCTATTGAGTGGGACTAGTTTTAAAGCAAGAACTTGGAAAAGTGGGAATTTAGGACACTTTTATAGCAACCCAACCTAGAGATGCTGAAAACCTGCATTTGTGCCGGCCAACTGATATGAAGAAGAGGGAGAGGGTACTTTTTGTCTGTTTTCTTTCCCATTCACATTTTTTTTCCTATCCTCCTTTAAATCTTTGTTACCTCCTCTCACTGTTGTTCTCTCTGAAGATAAAACAGTGGCCTTGCCTCCAAGTGTACCCTGTCCAGTTCCTTTTCATCACGGATGTGCAAACCACAATTGTTTCTAAAACGTGATCTGATCACCAAAGCCTCTGCCCCACCTCATGCCTTTGCTCATGTTGGTCTCTTTGCACAGACAGGAAGTAAGTGTTCTGGCATGCTCCTTGGACCCAGAGCTTGTCAGGCTTACCTCAAATGAAACAAACCCGAGGTTTTGGCAAAGCAAGAGTTTGGGACCTAAATTAGAATGCCATTTAAAGATACTCTTAAAATGTTAAATTACTTGTTATTCATGGTAAAGTCTTAAGATTTTTTTTGAGAATGTTTATACTTTTATTTGCTCAAGATATGATGATAAATTATATTTATGATATTGAAGAACCCCACATTTATAAAGAAGTGCATCCTGTTTTGTAAGACTTTTTAATGGATTGATTTTCTCCTAAAATCTGATCAAATGTTGGTAAATTATAAACATATTGTAAATATTTAACATTTACAGATTCATGACTGGATTCTTCTTTTCCCAGTAGATTTTCTGAACTAGTAACTAAGTACATGTGAATGGAAAACCAATTATTAAAATATCCGAGAGCATCCTAGTGGGATCGTTCTTGTCGAGTAAGCTGTGCTGTCTCTTGGCATTTTATGTGATTCTGTATTGGGCTCCTGACCATTTTATATAGATCTAAATTAGTTTCCAGCAGTGCACGACACAGGAGCACATTCTATGTTGAATGCTACCGTGAAGAGCTTAGCATAGATGTGGCTAGAATCTTAGCATTTGAAGAAAACATAGACATTACACAGACGATCATATGTGATAATTCTTCTGTGATAGTATTGAGATGATTCTGCAGCTTCTGTTTATACACATTCTGAGCCTGCTAGCACAGCACCTCAAAAGGGAGTGCCTTTCATCGTTAAGAGTGGCAACAAAGCCCTTTCTTTGGCTAAAATCTGCCTCTGAGTATTGAACCCATAGGCCCTTAGACCAGCTCATGAAGATAGCATCAGTGCTACTACACCTATAGGGTGGCCCTTTACATAACAATATTTCAAAATCATAGAGTGCCTGTTCCTTGGGACATTTGAAGCTCTCTGGTATTTTCTATTTTATGGTTTTCTTCTCCAAATACCTGTGGCCTGTTCCTCCATCCTTTTCTGTCATGACAGAGTTTCTAAAGAGTATATCCTTCTAGTTGCCTTCTTCTAAATTCAAAACATTTTTTTCACTGTATCGTCAAAAAAAAAAAAATTACTACTCCATAAGTGTTTAGATCAGTGTGCAAATGTTGCCCATAATGAGTAAAAGGGATTATTAAATAGCCAAATGTGATGTTAACTTAAAATTGTAAATACTCTGTAAAAATGCAAGTAACATACCAGAGAGGAAAATGGAAAGGGCAGTTACATTTTACTTAAGCAGAGTACAAAAAAAGATGTTCTTAGAAGGCCCTGCAAGGATTCTGAGAGAAGGGAAATGCATCATTAAAAGCATTATAGGCTAAGGAGCATTTTGGGGAAAAATAGAGATGAAAATGTACGTAATGTACGTAATGGGTATTAGAAAGTAGATTAATTTACTTGTATCTTAGCATTCATGAAAAAGTAAAATAGGAAATAAGGTTGCAAAAGTTAATTGATACTTCATAGTAAAAGGTCATAAATGCTACATACACTAGAGTTTGAATGTTTTTTCTGTGGGTGATCAGTCAAGTGTTTGAACTGACAGGAAAGAAAGGTATTTTAATAAAAAACTCTAGTGGGCCTGTCATGAAGGATGGATTAAACAGAGGCAAACACTGCAACATTTGCAACGTGCTGCTGCTGAACTTGAGCAGATCATCAGCCCTGCTCGTAGTAAACACTGTCTGATGATGGAATTTAAAGGTAGCAAGGAACTTAGTGTATGGAAACACAGATTGATGAGGCAGTTTTTGCCAAAAGCACCATGAGAATAGTTCTCATACATCATCTTACATGGAGTATGCTGTTGGACCTGAAGATGCATCACCCTCCTTAGTGAAATGCTCATAACCTCTGCACACGGGCCTTTAGTGAGCCACACAGAGAGCGGAGTCAAAGCCCTGTGCCGACTCTGCAGTGCCCACTGGAAAAAAGACAGGAAGTTAAGAGTTTGTCACCGTTACACTGTTGCCTTTTGCTATCCGAACATCTCCTTTTATGTCGTTTTTTTTCTTACTTCTTTGAAATAGGCTGTTAATAAAAATGTGTAAATTTAGGTCTTTTCTTGTTCAGTTCTATCTGTGCTTGATCTTTGATCTCCTCTCTCATCTTATGGGGCTATTATAAGAGACAGATAAGAGACTGGATTCTTGAAATCTTGGTGTCATGTCTAATCAGCGGTGGAGTCCCAGGTATCCAAAATCCTTATCTCGTGTTCTGTTTAAATGTTCTCAGGGCTATGGGAGTGAGAAGCAGGAATGAGTCATGTTGAAATCAAGCTTTATGCCACTTAAAACTGTATTCTGTTCAGACTCATATATGACTGCTTGGAGAATGGCTTACCCTCTGCTGGCTAACCATAAAGGTCAGCCCTATCTTCAGTAACATTTTCTTTAAATCTGCTTCCCTTTGTCTTTTTCTTATATCTCCAAACTGGACTTGCTGTCCAGGTAATGTTGGGGTGGAATCAAGGTGTGCAGATCCCAGTGAGAGCATGTACTTTCTTTTTCGCACTAAAACTTGCTAGGCCAAACTACATGGAGTAAATCTTAGGGCTTTAACTGCTAATTTGTTTCTACGCATTAGGACAGCTTTGAAATACTTCTGTAAGGAGACTCTTAATCCTGCCTGAAAGGTTACATTCAATTCATCACAGAATAGAGGAAGGATGAATTTATGTTGTGTTAGGTGTGGCTCAGAGGTTAAAGCATCTGCCTGGAATGCAGGAGACCTAGGTTCGATCCCTGGGTTGGGAAGATGCCCTGGAGAAGGAAATGGCAACCCACTCCAGTACTCGTGCCTGGAGAATCCCATGGAGGGAGGAGCCTGGTAGGCTACAGTCCATGGGGTCGCAAAGAGTCGGATACGACTGAGTGACTTCACTAGGTGTCTCTCTTAGGCCACCTCTAAAAGCTGCTTGTTTTCACACAAGCAAATGCTAATCCTAATTCCATCTCACATATCTGTTCACCAATCTGATGAACTTTTAAGTGACCATTTCCTGAAGATTGTCAGGAATTACATCCCCAAATTCTGCTGCTAAAACACCCAGGGATATATCTGTAGTCCACAAGTACTTACATATATCTTACTGCATTGTCATTATTGTGAATCTTGGTCTTATTTTTCTTCCTTCTATATTTAATTTTATTTGAAAATATTATTTGCTGTTTAGTTGCTAAGCTGTGTCTGACTCTTTTTGTGACCCCATGGACTGTATGTAGCCCACCAGGCTCCTCTGTCCATGGGATTCTCCAGGCAAGAATGCTGGAGCGGATTGCCATTTCCTTTTCCAGGAGATCTTCCTGCCCCAGGGATCTGCATCTCTTATGTCGCCTTCATTGGCAGGCAGACTCCTTACTGCTAGAGCCACCTGGGAAGCCCCCCAAATATTATCTCAAGATATCTACTTCTTCATAAAAAATATAAGAGCTTATAATTAAAAGACTTTTCCCCGTTGTTTACTGCCAGTATCTTATAGTCAGCTTTTCATACTTACTCATGAAATTCTTTTCATTCTTTTAAAAAGCATTTTTCTTTTAGCCCAGCCCCTCTCTCTTTTAATTTGTCTAATAGCTTTCTAGTTTTGATTCATGACTATCATGTTGGGTTGTTCTTCAGTGAATTTCTGGTTTAAATCTATTGTTTCTTATTAAAATATCTATTTCTTTCATGTTTTCATGCCTGTATTGCCTCTGGTTAATTCATTAGACTTTCGTACCTTTCTCCTATTCTAAAAATGCTTTGAAAGAGTTTATGTGATCGTGTTTTTTTCCTCCCCTCCTCTCACTATTCATGGTTTCATTTCCTCAAAACAATTTCCTTCTCATCATTTCAGTGAAGTCTCAGGAGTAAGGGAAACAAATATACATGCTCTGTCTGTCTTTTTAAATCAGAAAATACTCATCTACTTTCATATAATTTTATGTGTCACTATAAGCTGCCAAAATGATCTCTGATAAAGCATAGAGTATAAAATTTTATTTCAACTAAATGGCAAAATCCACGAGTGGCAGGGGTGGTCTCTTACCATCACTAAGGGAATGATCGAAAAAAAAAAAAAAAAAAGGAGGCTTAACAAAGGTTCCTTGAAAGAATATGTATATCATCAATAAAATGTGAAGTTCTTTTTTGCCTATACTAACAAAATGACGAAGGTGGGTGTTGACTGTAGTCTGACTGAAGCAGTGTCACCATTGCAGGAATATATGCAGTATTTTCTTAGTATGATACTTAACTCTAGTATTCAAAGTTTTGTCTCTTTCTCACTTACTAACTAATAGGCAAAATTTTAAGAGTGGAGTAAGAAGTAGACTTGAAACTATGGTAGAATCCATGCTTACCTTAACTACAGCTTGATTAGAAATTTAGTCCTTTAAAATCTTTAAACTTTCTGTGCCTCAGTTTTTTCAGTTATAAAATTAAGATCATGTACAAGAGACGTATCCAAGAGGCCCTGGGTATTCTGTATATCATAGTCACCAAGTTTATTTGTTGTCTGTTGTTTCTTTGTCTATGTCAGAGATTTTTTTCTAAAATTATTTCTGAGTTGTATATTTTTTCCTAGTAATTTTTTTTTCAATTTTTAAATATGCATTTTTAAAATTCAGATTGGAGATTTTGGGGTTTCCCTTTTTCATATTGGCGTATTAATCTTCTTCTTCGTCTTCTTTTTTTGCTTTAACAGAAACATTTCGAGCTAACACTATTTAGCCCATGAAATTGAAAGGTATAAAATGGCAAGTTAATTTTCAGCTGTTTCTAGGGATGGAATTGTTTCCTCAAAAATCAATTTTTATTTATATTTCAGCGAACTACATAGAGGTATATTTGCAAAATAATTTTAACTTACATCTTTAGAAGAAGTAGGTTTTGTTTTTTTGTGTGTCAAATTTATATAGGCACTGTAATATTATATATAAATATTAGAATGTTGAACTGGTAGAGGGTAAACACATAGAAAAATAGAGCAGAGAATGTAGAAATAGACTTACAAAATTATGCTTGGATCTTTTGTAGAAATTTTATATTTCTGTTCAGTGGAGAAAGTATAGCCTTTTCAACAGACGATGCTGGAAGTAACTGGACATCCATAGGCAAAAAATGAATCCCAATTTAAGCTTCAAACCTGCAAAAATTAGCTTAAAATGGATTATGGAATGAAATGTAAATAACAGAACTATAACTTCTAAAAAATTGAAGAAAATCTTTAGGATCTAAGAACAGGCAAAGCTTTTTTAGGCTTGATATTGAAAACACAATCTATAAAAGAAAAAATAAATTGAACCTCATCAAAATTAATGTTTACTTTGTGAAACATTGTTTAAAGGGTGAAAAGACAAGCCACAAACTGAGAGGAAATATCTGCAAACCACATATTGAAAAAAGGAATTTTTGTCCAGTAAACAACTCTTAAGAAGTTAACCGTTTCAAAAAAGCTCCAGGAATAAAATGAGCAAAATAAATGAGCAGATATTTCACTGAGAAGAATATATAGATGACAAATAAGGATGAGAAAAGATGTTCAGTGTTTGGCATTGTATGCCTTTAGGAAAAGGCAGTTAAAACTACAATGAGGATTTTCCTGGTGGCCCAGTGGTAAAGAATCTGCCTGCCTTTGCAGGGGATATGGGCTCAGTCCCTTGCGCCACAGTTACTGAGCCCACGTTCTGCAGTGACTGAAGCCCAAACCTCTTAGAGCTCATGCTCAGCAAAAGAGAAGCCATCGCAATAAGAAGAAGCGTCCCCTCACTGCACCTAGAGAAAAGCCTGCCTGCAGCAGTGAAGACCCAGCACAGACAATAAATAAAATTGAAAAAAACAAAAAAACAAAAAAACTCACAATGAGATATCACTATATACTTATCAGAATTGCTATATAGTGAAAATACTGCTGCTGCTGCTGAGTCGCTTCGGTCGTGTCCGACTCTGTGCGACCCCATAGACGGCAGCCCACCAGGCTTCCCCGTCCCTGGGATTCTCCAGGCAAGAACGCCGGAGTGGGCTCCCATTTCCATCTCCAGAAGATCTTCCTGACCCTGGGATCAAACCTGGATCTCCTGCATTGCAGGCAGATTCTCTCCCACTTGAGCTACCAGGGAAACAGTGCTTAGTAATAAAATGGGGGAAAAGCAGCTGTTGATACACAGCAGTTTCCAAGTATATCAAGGACATTACATAAATGAGAAAAGCCAGGCTCTAAAGGTTTTATTCTGTTTGTTTCTACTTATGTATAAAATTCTCAAAAGAACAGATGATAGTGATGGAGTACAGATCAGTGGCTACCAGAGGTGTGGGATTGGCGTCAGATAGATTGGATGTGACTTTGAAGAGGTAGCAGGTGGGAGCCCTGTGGTGACAGATGATTTCTGGATCTTGAATGTGCTGAGCTACACAGATGATCGAAACTGCGTAGAAGTTACACATGTGCACACTCGCCAGTGAGTGCTTGTAAAGCTGATGTCATCTGAGTAGGCTCTGTGGATCCAGTTGCTGGGTTGCGGAACTCAGTTCATTCAGTTGTTCCATTGCTGAGTCATGTCTGACTCTTGGCAACCCCAGGGACTGCAGCACGCCAGGCTTCCTTGTCCTTCACTGTCTCCCAGAGTTTGCTCAAACTCATGGCCTTTGAGTCAGTGATGCCATCCAACTGTCTCGTTCTCTGTGGATTGTACCAATATCAAGTTCTTGGTTTTGATGGTTTATTCTAGTAAAATAGTATCCCATTGGGAGAGACTGGGGGAATGGTGCAGAGGGTCTTCCTTTCAGTTTTTCGGCTTCCTGCAAGCCTTTAATTAAAAATTTAAAAATCAGTGAGTGAATAAATAGATACAAGTACCTTCCAATTGGTGAAAAAAGTGAAAATATTATAGCCTGGATCTCACCATCAGCATCATGGTATACTTAAAACAAATACTTGTTGAATGAGATAAACACTTTTATTATCACTTTTGAAGTACACCATAGAATAACATTCAGAAAAACATTTTTTATTTTGCATCATTAAAAGAAATAGATTTTTTGCTGTTTTGTTTTTGATCAGATCTATATGACAGAGACTATTAGAGAAATAAAAGCAGTACATTTTAATGTAAAATCTACCCTTGTGATAATATTTACTTGTAAAGGAATTTTTAATGCCTTTTCCTAAAGTTGGGGGTTATTTCTTTAGAGTTAATAAACAGAACTTTATATGGAATTTTCCATCAAATATCTACATACATACATACATGAACACAGATAAGACCATGTTGAAGGGATGGTAGGAAAAAAAAAGGAACACGATCATGACCTGATCCAATGACAAACTATATGAATGTGGCAGAGAGAGTGTTGTAGTTAGAAAAAAGGTGTAGCTCCTGGTGTTTTGTCTCCAAAGTCTCTGGAATTTACCTAAGTTGTAATTTACAGTTGAGCCATGGACTATTATAAAGGTTAGAAAGTGTTAGTTGCTCAGTTGTGTCTGACTCTGCGACCCCATGGACTGCAGCCTGATAGGCTCCTCTGCCCATGGAATTCTCCAAACAAGAATACTGGAGGGTAGCCATTCCCTTCTGCGGGGGATTTTTCCAACCCAGGGACTAAACTCAGGTCTCCTATATTGCAGGCAGATTCTTTACTGTCTGAACCACCAAGAAAGCCCAAAAGATTAGAGTGTGAGTTTAAAAAAATTACACAAATCAAAATATCAGCCTAAAATGTCGCATACTTCAATTTTTAAAATGACATGCATTGCTCCAGTCAGATTTACACCTTATATAAAATGGATATCTACCAGCTTTATCAGTAGTTCAGAAGTGTTGTGTTCACGTAGATTTCAAGGTCAAGTGAAGGACAAGGGGTGTAATTTCTTCTGCTCATGAATTACAAGGAACAGGTGAAGGTTGGGAGCTTTTTAAAACACATCCATCCATGCACTCAGCAATCATGGGAAATAACATTTCTTTATTCAGGAAATCTGTGCTTTCTTGAGGGTTTTATGCAACTTTATTTGGCTGGGCTGGAATTTTATTTTATTTTTTATGTATATGCCATGATTGAAATTATGGGAAGAGGATGTGTGGTTGCCCGAATATGAATTATTGGACAAATAAAGATGTTTGCATATCTTTTTCATGCACATTGGCAGGCCAAAAACTAATATGAACTCTCCAGCACCATTGTAAGATTCAACAGTGACAGGAGCCCTTCAGTGTGTAGGAATAATATGGGGACAGTAAGTTCCAATCAGTGACATCTCTCCAGAGAATTGTACCATGGTGCATGAACTTGTTGAATATGACTTCCCAAAGAGATTTATTTGTAAGAGGACTTTGCAGCAATGTGAAGGCAAACTTCCAGGGAATAGCTTTGGATGATTATTACTGCCAATAAAATCACAGGGGGTAAAGTAAAGGAAGGATACTCCTACCCAGACCATGTGAATTTCCTGGTGATCTAATTAGCATCTTCTCAAATTAATCAAATCGATAAGTACCTTTGATTTTTGTAATAAACACTGGGAAAGCATGGTCAAATCTTTGAGAAATGAAGTTAGAATTTCTTTTTCTTAGAGGTACATTCATTACGTGTTTTCAGATTTTGGAGAGGGAGTTATCAACCCAAGCCATAGCCTTGCTTCCTTCCTGTTGTAAAACTCCCAGGTAAGAAAAAGTAGATAGTCCCAGGTTAGCTAAATTGAAGCATCCTCCTCCTTACCCTTGGCCTTGCAGAAGATAGTCAGAGACCAAGTAGGAGTTCCTCATTAGCAGTGCTGGGCGAAGGGTCTCTCTCCACCCCGAGCTCGGCTGTGCTGTTCTTCATGTGTACTTCTATGAAGGACACGTGCCTGAACATCTTTAGACCCTCTCAAGCTATCTTTATAATCCACTGCCTCACCATCCATATGGACCCTACTCGGTCTTGGAAGGAGTTGGTAGAGCTAAAAATGTTCTGGCGAATGATTGGAAAACATCACTCTGGCTTCAGTGACCTCTTCTTTCCAACTCCTTACTCAAGCCGGCAACTCAGGTGATATTGGTCAAGAACTTCAATTAGGGAGACAACTGTATATGATGATCAATAAAAATATACAAGTGCCTGTAGCCTTTTAAAACGTTTTTCAGTGTATTCACGAGTCTCCAGGTTTTGCTCCGTTTCTGCTTTTCTGTGTCTCTGCTCCAGTCTGAGTTATCCAAACTTGAGGATAGCTCCACATGGCCTCCTGCCAGTTGAAATTCGACAGATCACACTTCCCTTCAAATATAATCCTTTCCCTCTTTCAGTTTCTAGTACAAGTAGTGGTCTCTCAACTAAGCAAGATTAAAATGTACCAGCCTGCTTTCAGCCATTCTCTTGTATGCTTCTGCATCCAGTCATTTCAGTTATATAATGTCTGCCCCGTATTTCTGCGAGTGGACCTTGTTTTCCTTTTATTGGTAGCACCTTCATATGACTCGAATTTTTTTTTTTTTTTTTTTTTACTGGCATAGTTCTAATAGCCTTGACCTCATGCCTCCTTCCTCCCTTTCTCCCTACTTGAAATCAAGTAAAGTGGGACGTTTTGTAAGTCTTCATTATGTGAACTGGGTAGGACAAACCATAAAATCACTATTTTGTATTCTAAGAAATGTGCGCCAGGGACACCCAGGACTCTCATGCCACCCTTATCTCCATTAGTTCCTTTGGCCCCATCCCATCGCTACCCCTTACCGTCTTGAACTCTCTGCTCATTGATGGGAGGACCCGATGGATGGATGTCTGTGTCACACATCATTTGGTCATTAAAAAACAAAACTGACACTTGTTTTCTATTTTCAACCTGAGACAGAATGTCTCTACATCAAAGTGATTGCACTAAAGCGTAAATATTAAAACGTCAAATTTCCATAACAAACTACACAGCCCTGCTAGATAGGTGTTCCCACAGCATGCCTGAGACATGCCACTCTTCTCTGAAGGCCCGATGCGAGATACACACGAACTCTACTGTGAGACAGCTTGGACTGTTCGGATGGACTGCAAAAGCGGCTTCTCACTTGTGCTGCCAATACTTTTTCACACTTCGCTTCAGCTGCAGACAAACAGTCCTGGCGTCTGTATCCTGAAGGCTCCCAGTCCCCTCTCTAGTCCCACGGCTCCTCTCTGAGATGCCCTCTTCCCCAGGCTCTGTTGCCTCATTCACAGTGACTGGATTCTCATGGACATTCTAAGATTTACTGCAGATATTACCTCTTTGGGAAGTTCTTTCTTCATCATTCCACTTTCTGTTTAATCTATCATTCTTTCTCTCCTTTGAACCTGATAACATCTTGAGGACATTATATTTCCTTATTTTACATTACTTTTTCCCTTTTCCAGAATATATATTTCTTCACAATAAGGACTCTGCTTGATTTGTATTCCCCTGATGTTTCCTAGGTTTGAGCAGTTTTCAGTAAATATTTGTTAGAATTAATCAATGCTTAGTTCTATATTATCTTTGTGTTGACTTTTTAATAATATTTCTCTAAGTGTGTGTGTGTGTGTATACACACGTGTGTGTGTGGTATATGGTCTGTCTCTTATACACATCTAGATGTGTATAAGAGACAGATGGTATACTTAAAACAAATACTTGTTGAATGAGATAAACACTTTTATTATCACTTTTGAAGTACACCATAGAATAACATTCAGAAAAACATTTTTTATTTTGCATCATTAAAAGAAATAGATTTTTTGCTGTTTTGTTTTTGATCAGATCTATATGACAGAGACTATTAGAGAAATAAAAGCAGTACATTTTAATGTAAAATCTACCCTTGTGATAATATTTACTTGTAAAGGAATTTTTNACGTGTGTGTGTGGTATATGGTCATTTCAGAACATTTGAAAGATATAAAATATATAAAGAATAAAATAAAAGTCATCTATTCTATTACACAGGGTTAACCAGGCCAATATTTGATGTATATTTCCAAGTCTTTTATATTCTTTGTTAAATTAAAAATTTCCTGATTACCTAATATTATATTTTGATTGTTTTCTGTCATTAAGAATTCTTTGAAAATGCCTTTTCAATGGCTCTTTACTATTATATATTACAAATACATCATTCATTTATTTATTCTTTGTTAAACTTAAATTGATTCCAGTGTTTTCCTCATTACAAAATATGTACAAAACATTCTTGTACAAGAATTTTTGCTCCAGTTAATGATAATTTCTTGTAATTTATTTCTATAAGTGGTATTAGGAGAAATAAATTACCTGCTTTGAGATACTGGGGGAGAATGTTTCACCAGTTTCTGTTTCCTTGGCAGACTGTGACAGGTCCTGTCTTGCCAAAGCCTTACAGCGTTGAATTTCACCATCACAAACAATCTTGGCCAGTTTCACCTGCCGGAGTCGGCAGGAGTGACCTGAAATATTCACTGAAGGACTTCTGCCTGATTCTTTTTATAATTTGCTCTTCTCAGTTCCTCTGGCTGAAGTTTTGCTGCTTCATTCCCCTTTGGCAATTTTGAATATGAGAACGTCAGCACTTCTGAATGTGTATTACTAAAGTAGTTTAAAAGTCAAGTGGGAGACCTGATTTGTTATTGGTCTGCTGCTGCTGCTGCTAAGTCACTTCAGTGTCCGACTCGGTGCGACCCCATAGACGGCAGCCCACCAGGCTCCCCGTCCCTGGGATTCTCCAGGCGAGAACACTGGAGTGGGTTGCCATTTCCTTCTCCAATGCATGAAAGTGAAAAGTGAAGGTGAAGTCGCTCAGTCGTGTCCGATTCTTAGCGACCCCATGGACTGCAGCCCACCAGGCTTCTCTGTCCATGGGATTTTCCAGGCAAGAGCACTGGAGTGGGGTGCCATTGCCTTCTCCGATTGGTCTTCTGGCTAGGGGTAAAAGTAAAGCTGTCTTGCTACAGCTAGCATATGGGTTGAAGCCACAAGACTCATGACACAGGTCACAGAAAATTGCCATATATTCTCTTTTAATTAGAAATGGCGCGATTGTTTCTTACCTTTGCTTTGCGTTGTTTTAATAGACGAACCTAGCATTTTCTGCATCGGTAGTTTTTACCTTGGGCTCCCTGCTGCTGTTACATCTGATTGAAATTGGTGCTTCATGGATGGTGAAGAGGTGTGAGAATGGCTTTGTGTCCTGTCCTCCAGGCTCTCTTGCCCCCATCCCCCTGCATGTACCAGGCACACACCAGCAGCGACTAATTCAAATAAGCCGTGTGTCTTCGTGTTAAGGCTCTGTGACTGTGATTTGTTTCACAGACCCTCTCTGACAGCAAAAAGTAGCTGGGAGAATACCAACTGCTCAAGAAAAAGAGATCTTCTTGCTCATTCAGCTATGTGATGACTAAACATGTTACACATTCATTTTCAGTGTTGGTTTTACGTTAAGAAATATTTTTAGTTAGGTAGAGCTCTTTCAAGGAGGAATATTTTGTATAATATCCCACTTTATATTACCTATATTTTACTGTACTCAATACTCAGACATATACAAAGTTGATGTTACTATGTCACCAGTGTAATTTCAGAGTTTTATCTAGGGGCAGTGATTTAGCCACACTAATAGACCAACATTGTGTTCCAGAGTTCTTCACAGGGTGGGAAGGGATGTATTTGAAGCAAAGTTTTATTTATTTATTTTTTTGGTCATTTTTTTCTTCTTTTGTATTTATTATCTTTTATATTGGAAGGTAATTGCTTTACAGTGTTGCATTGGTTTCTGCTGTACAGCAATGAGAATCACTCATAATTATACATCGCCTCTCTCTTGAGCCTCCCTCCCCC
Source organism: Oreotragus oreotragus (assembly GCA_006410675.1). Taxonomy (NCBI): domain Eukaryota; kingdom Metazoa; phylum Chordata; class Mammalia; order Artiodactyla; family Bovidae; genus Oreotragus; species Oreotragus oreotragus. Next base: position 89,979 of record SJYX01017578.1, on the reverse strand, counting down.
TCCCATCCTACCCCTTTAAGTCATCACAGTGCAGCAGCATCAGGCGCTCAACTGTAGGCTCAAGAAAACAATAATAAAATAATGATTTGCCTGGAATTAGAATATACCTGAGATTTTGAGAAAAAATAGTTCTTGCCCACAAATTTCAGAGACCCTGATCACAGAGTTATAAGATACTCTCATGGGTGTTCTCTCCATAATAATCTCTCTGGTCTTTTTAATATTAATGATTCTGATTGTGTGGCTGGGGAGGAAAGGACAAGAATACTTTTGCTGATGGAGACACATTTACCTAATAGGTAAGTGGATTTATCCCTGGAACCTGGAAGCCAAGAGTATTATGGATTACTTTAATACACGTGCTTGAAGCATAACAAGGATAGGAAAAAAAATGGAATAACACTTGTGTTTTTTCCTGTGGAATTAGTGTATAACCATGATTTACAAACGATGATTTACTGGTGAGAGAAGAGATAAAGTTCTCTGAAGTTCTTCATAGATTTAAGAAAACCAACTATAAAAAAAAAAAAAAGAAAGCCAACTATAGTTAAGATTCTTAAAACAAAATTAAAAATTTGGAAGTGGTGATCTATATCAAGATTACAACAATGATAAGAACATCACAAAAGTCTCATATTCATGTGAGCAAGTGATAATCATGTACCATCTTGAGTAAGGAAAGGATCACTCCTTCCCTTTCTCTAGGTCTGTAGCTTCGTGAGCTGGAGCAGCACCGCTGGCTTCAGGGTGACCCAGAGATGTTCTTTCTAGTCCTTTGGAGTGGAAGTTGGAAAACTCTGTCAGTGCAAACAACCACCAGAGTAATGCAGTCAGATACTTCTGCCTTCAAAATGTTGGTGTGAGACCTGCTCTCCCTACAGCACATGTCTACTCATAGTTTAAAGGAAATGCTAATTTAATCCCTAAGAATCCTGTGGCCATTTTCCTAGTTATTTGCATTGAGAAGATATAGCCCTCCAGTGATCCCTCTAAGCTTTCTTTTGTTTCCCAGAAAGGAGAATATCAGGCAACATCATTGCACTTGGATATCATTTCTAATTAACTTAAAAAAAGAAAACACCCTCAGACAAAACTGAAAAAGAACAAAGCTAGTACATCTCTATAATGGGAACTGAATTTTATAAAAGGAGAGTGACAAGGCAAAAGATAGATTTATTAGGAGTTATAGTGTCATAAAGTCTTCTTTAGCCAAATATTGATGCATATAGGATGAAGGAAAGTGGAATTTTTTTAAACAGAAATGTCAGAAATGATATGCATTTGCCCTTGGGTACAGCACATTCTATTGGTCACCCTTAAGAGAAATACATGTTGACACACTTGTATTCATGATAGACACTTTAAACAATAGCTGACCCTTGCCAGAGGTCCTAAAACAGATACTGTAAAGTATGCAAATGAAAATCTAAGAACATCAATTTACAAATTTAAAATTTTAACATTGTACTTATATGAAATTTAATTTTATATTTTTTAAATATAGAAAGCTCTATTTTAACACATATTTGGATATCAGAGTTTAACCTTTAGAAGGGCAAAGTCATTTCAAATTATTTTCATATTTCAAAAATTTTAAACTTTAAAATAATGCCACATATTAATGGGAAATTAATGTACCCTATTCATCACTCTTTTAAATGATCCATCATGGTTAATCCATGTTTCTTAAAATACTTATTAAAATTAAGACACTGTTTTCTGAGGAATCATAAAAATTTAAATCTGTAATTTACATGCATTTTGTTTCAGAGATTGCTCATCAAATAAAAAGCTTTGCTAAGTGCTTATTTCAAAATGCAGTGTGATCTATCTTTGAAGGCTGACTTGTTTCCTGTAACAGGAATTTACTAATTTTTTCAACCATTCACTTTTTACCCCCCTTTTTTCTCTGATGACAAACTCTAAATGTTATATAAACTGATTCTACAAAGTGTTAATCATTATTGTTTCCCTACAAATCAGAGCAATTGCTTTTTGGGGGGTAAAATTTTGTTTCTTAACAATTCGTTGCCTCCAACCAAATTCTTTTACTGTATGCCTACCTAGGTCGCTTGAGGTTTTAATGGACAGGTAAGTTAAGAGGATGGAGATGAAGCAACCTCCTGCACATATGCAATTTCAGTGTAAACTCTTATCTCTGTACCAGGGTCAAAGTCCTTCATTTTCAATATGTTAGTTGCATTTATTTACATACGGCTTATTACCAGTTATGAGACAGGCACAGAAAAAGACATCCCAATTAGCTGATAATGAAATACTTTCCTGTGTATCTTCTCACAGTTTGGCAGAAGGCACTAGTTAGAATGTTTTGGTAAAAATTCTTGTTTCCCTTGTGAACGCAATTGAATGACTTTACCTGGATCTGTCTGTCCACTACTGATGACACTAAACATACAGAATCACAACTGATTTTTGGTTCCAGACACTGCTCAGGGTGCTAGTGTTAGGGAATGGGAGCAAGGCTTTGGAACTAGAACAAACATTTCATTCAGGAATTTAACCTCCTTGAAGATGGTCGTGACATGTAGTCCGATAGCTAATACAACATTCTAAAAGATGGATATGAGGTAGTAAGACACTAGTTTACCATCTAGAAAGGATATCCTCAATATACATACTTAGGAAAACATGGTATGGTTAGCATGGCAGAGCAATCTTCAAAAGTTTGAACGTATCTGAAGGAAAATAATGTTGACTGTTGACTAAAAAATATAGTCACAACCTGAAAGACAGTTTTTTTTTTTTTTTTGGTAGAAATGTGTAGCTCTGAGAAAACTGGTCTAACAAGGAAGGAAGGGAAGTCAGGCTATCAAAGGGAACAGGCAATCTGAACATCAAAGATCAGGTGTCAGGTTAAGGAACTTAACCTTCTATGTATGGGAAGATGCAAGCCTCTGGGTTCTCTGAATTCAGCCCTTTCATATGAACCTCCGCTGTCTGGGGCCCATCCTCTTTCCTTGTTCATCTTGCTTCTTGCATTCCCCAGCTCCTCAGCAGTTACGGTGGTCTCTTATACACATCTGGTAAAAGTAAAGCTGTCTTGCTACAGCTAGCATATGGGTTGAAGCCACAAGACTCATGACACAGGTCACAGAAAATTGCCATATATTCTCTTTTAATTAGAAATGGCGCGATTGTTTCTTACCTTTGCTTTGCGTTGTTTTAATAGACGAACCTAGCATTTTCTGCATCGGTAGTTTTTACCTTGGGCTCCCTGCTGCTGTTACATCTGATTGAAATTGGTGCTTCATGGATGGTGAAGAGGTGTGAGAATGGCTTTGTGTCCTGTCCTCCAGGCTCTCTTGCCCCCATCCCCCTGCATGTACCAGGCACACACCAGCAGCGACTAATTCAAATAAGCCGTGTGTCTTCGTGTTAAGGCTCTGTGACTNCTGTCTCTTATACACATCTGGTGGGGGGGGGGACAGCACCTGTTGGATCACAGTTTGGGGAGCCCGCGTTCACATTTGGAGGCCTGAAACTGCTGATGGCGGTGACATTTCTTGTTTGTTGATCTGGCAGGAGATATTTTCATTTCACCTGATCCTCCCTGAGGAATGTGCATATGTGCTTGGTCCTCAGTCATGTCTGACTCTGCGACCCCATGGACTGAAGCCCACCGAGCCCCTCTGTCCGTGGGATTTTCCAGGCAGGAGCACTGGAGTGGGTTGCCATTGCCTTCTCAGGATCTTCCCAGCCCAGGAACCGAACTCGTGTCTCATGTCTCTTGCATTGGCAGGCAGATTCTTTACCATTGAGACACCTGGGAAGCCCACCTAAGGAACCAGTAGTATCAGTTGCTATAATAATCGCCTTCTACTTTCTATATCTGCTCATACTTTTAGAGAGAGTGATGTTACGTATGTTGAATACATACATGCCATTATTTAAAAAAAACTATTATCATAATTCCTATTGAGTTTCATGTCATCTATATAAAATTTAAATGAAAAAAAAAAAAGGAACATATCCCAAGATGCTTAGAGTATTGCTTTTGTCTCTGGTTGGTAAAATTATGAGTGACTTTTTAAAAACTATACTTATTTTGTGTTAAAAATTTCTGCAACAAGCATGTTTTATATTTATATTTCCGCTTGTGTAAAGGGAGAGTTCATTGTTAACTTGGCAGCTTAGTACCAAGGAGGTGTGCTGAACGAGTAACACCAACGGTTAGCCGTAGCAATCCTATTCAATGTTGTTCCCATTTTGCAGATAAAGAAATTGTAGCTCAGAGAATATGGCTTACTAAAAGCATCATAAAAGAATGGAATTTATCACAAAATTTTTTATTCTAATGTAACTTTAGGGATAGAGTTATGGAATTAAAGATCTAATTTCTAGGTGCTGGTATGTTATCACTAAATGCATTTTGCCATAACACATACAGTAGTTGAAACTAAGTGCTATAGAAAAGTGCAAGAAAAGCATTTTAAAAAGCTGAATAGAGTTAATTCTGAATGGGTGAACTACAAGTTGAATTTTTGCCTGTATTCACATGGAGGACAATTCTTAACACAGTTGAAAAGTTTAGGAGTCCTGGACCGTGTGGTTTAGGAATTCTAACTAGTCTTACTTGTGAAACAAGACCAAAATTGTGGATTTAATAATAGAAAGTTCATTTTCCTCACATTTATGATGTCAGACTTTACACCAGAAATTATATTGATTTATGCTCTGAAATCTGACAGTTTATTCAGAGTAGTAGTAATCTTATTACACAATTTTTATATTTCATCAAGATTGGTTAAAAAATTCAAGTAATATGCTAATAGATTCTCCGGATTTTTCTTGAATGGTTAGATATTTGGAGCAAACATATTTTTCTGCTAGAAATATGTGGATAATCCGTTATGTATATTTGATAGATACAAATATGTTTGTCATTGTGCTGCTGTGTAGTCGTTAAGTCCTGTCTGACTCTTTTGCGACCACATGAACTGCCAGGCTCCTCTGTCCATGAGATTCCCCAGGCAAGAATACTGAAGTGGGTTGCTATTTCCTTCTCCAGGGCATCTTCCCTCCTAGGGATCAAACCCGTGTCTCCTGCTTGGCAGGCAGATTCTTTACCACTGAGCCACCTGGGTGGGCCCATAAATATGTTAGCTCCTCCGTATAATGCCAATGGTGCCAAAGTCTATAGTGTCTATAATTTTTCTGTGCCAATGAGGAGATGGTCAAGGCTTTGCTTTAACTGAGCTTGTTTTGCAATTGTTTGTCAAGGCAGTCACCTCTTAAAGAAACTCACATACTACAGGATAGAAGTACTTCCAAATCCACCTTCTCCCAAAGAATGATATTTATTTAAGTTTATGGTCAACAAAGGATGAGATGATTGGATGGCATCACTGACTCAGTGGGCATAGTTTGAGCAAGCTCCAGGAGTTGGTGATAGACAGGGAAGCCTGGTGTGCTGCAATTCATGGGGTTACAAAGAGTCGGACCTGACTGAGTGACTGAACTAAACTGAATGGTCTACAGAGGCTTGGAGAGATGCTGAATTCCACTAGAGCTTTCGTAGGGGCACATTTGCATTTAACTGAAGAATTTATTCAAGATAGTTTGTGCATTAAGCCCAAATGTTCTGCTCAAGGGAAAATGAATGGAAGCAGGTGAATTGGCAAAAGCTCTTGGAGGATAGAAATTCTATTAACTTTCTTCAGCCCTTTTTGGCCCTTCTCATTAATTGCAAAGCATTTCTTGTTTCATTGTCTCCAGTGAACAGCAATGTGCCCAGCAGAGCCAACGATTAGCATATTGTATTTTCTTGATATTTCTATTATTGTTTTGTACTCTGTAGTGTTGGAGGAGGGAATGACAACCCACTCCGGTATTCTTGTCTGGAGAACCCCATGGGCAGAGGAGCCTGGTGTGCTACAGTCCATAGGGTCACAAAGAGTAGGACACAACTGAAGTAACTTAGCACCCATGCATGCACTCTGTAGGGTTATTTAAGGCCAAGCAACTGCTCAGTAAGCCATATTGTAAAATTTCGTCCGTGGTCATTTCCACTTGTGTAAAGGGAGAGTTCATTGTTAACTTGGTAGCTTAGTACCAAGGAGGTGTGCTAAACGAGTAACACCAATGGTTAGCCGTAGCAATCCTATTCAATGTTGTTCCCATTTTGCAGACAAAGAAATTGTAGCTCAGAGAATATAGCTTACCTAGATAGCATATTAAAAAGCAGAGACATTACTTTTCCAACAAAGTGGTCATGTATGGATGTGAGAGTTAGACTATAAAGAAAGCTGAGCACCAAAGAATTGATGGTTTTGAACTGTGGGGTTGGAGAAGACTCTTGAGAGCCCCTTGGTCTGCAAGGAGATCCAACCAGTCCATTCTAAAGGAGATCAGTCCTGGGTATTCATTGGAAGGAATGATGCTAAAGCTGAAACTCTAGTACTTTGGCCACCTCATGTGAAGAGCTGACTCATTTGAAAAGACCCTGATGCTGGAAAGGATTGAAGGCAGGAGAAGGGGATGACAGAGGATGAGATGGTTGGATGGCATCACCGACTCGATGGACATGGGTTTGGGTGAACTCCGGGAGTTGGTGATGGACAGGGAGGCCTGGCGTGCTGCGGTTCATGGGGTTGCAAAGAGTAGGACATGACTGAGCAACTGAACTGAACTGAAATAATAAATATCAAGATCTATTTCATTTAATAAATATTCATCTAGCTTTGCTCTGGGACACACACATATATACACACATTTTCAGAACACTAGGAGTATAAAGGTGAATCAAGCACAGTCTGGATCAACATTCAGTGCACAAAACAGAAATCTCTGGATAGTTCAAGTGGATTTAAATGCAGAGAGTGAGTGCCTGAAACCTCATTGGAAGAGCAGGAGGAATGGGAATTAGGGAGGACTGTGACTCCTCTCTTGTTGTGAGGTCACAACCCTGCAGATGAGATTCAGAGGTCAAAAAACAAATGTCTTTACCTTCTTACTGACTGATGCCCCAGCAGACTTTTACCTGCCAAAGTGACAACTACAAAGTGGAAGATCACGTCCAGATACTGCTGTAAACAGTTGCTCCTCTAGAGCTGCTTTCGTTGTTTTTTAGTCACTATGTCATGTCCAACTCTTTTGTGGCCCCATGTCCTTTAGGCTCCTCCGTCCATAGAATTTCCTAGGCAAGAATACTGAAGCAGGTTGCCATTTCCTTCTCCAGGGGATCTTCCCGGCCCAGGGATCAAACCTGCATCTCCTCCACTGGCAGACAGATTCTCTATCCCTGAGCCCTTGGGGAAGCCTGGTGCTTGTTTAGCAGCTGTCATTGCACAGGAAGGTGACTGCTGCCTCAAGTAGATCTCATGTAGATCTCTCCTATTAAGAACCCTAGTGGTAAGATTCCTATGGTTTAACCTTCCATGCCCTGCTCTCTTAGGTGGGCATGAAGTGGGTGGAAATGGACGGCAGGCCCAGCACCAACAGATCATATGGAACACTTTGAGTGCAGAAGTTTCTGCACTCAGAGAGCTCACAGTTTAGTAGTGAAAGCACATAAATTAAGAGACAATTTTAGTATCTCATGGTAGGTGCAGTGATGGACTCTAGCACTGGTATGGTAGAGGCAGGCTTTTACGGGAGAGTAATGGATGAGGCTACCAGTGGCTCAGATGGTAAAGAGTCTGCCTGCAAAGCAGGAGACCCGGGTTCAATCCCCGGGTCAGGAATATTCCCTGGAAAAGGAAATGGCAACACTCCAGTATTCTTGCCTGGAGAATCCCATGGACAGAGGAGCCTGGCAGGCTACCATCCATGGGGTCACAAGAGTCAGACACGACTTAGTGACTAAACTACCACAACTGATCTAAGGAAAGAAAATTCCCAGTTTTAGTCTTTCCATGGGAGAAGAGAAATACCCAACTCGGTGCTTTAGCCATGTTGTTCTACCTAAGTGGGGAGAAAAAAATTAAAAAACAAAAACCAGCACTTGGGAGCGCACAGTCCAGTGACAGGATCATTAAAAGCACGAGAGCTAGTCCACTGGGCTATGGAATGCTTTACCCTGCCCCAAGTCTTACCATTATACTACTGAAGGCTTTTTACAATAGTTCCTTTTATCTGGTAGGTCATGCCTGGCTGTCATGAAAAAATTATGATGCACAGCTGAGAAAAGGTAGAAAGCACAATTTGAAGGGACAGAATAATCATCAGAATGATACATGGCAGGGGTGCTGGAATTATTAAACTGGGAATTTAAACAACTATGAGGACTATGCTAAGGGCTTTATTAGATAAACTGGAAAGCAGTTTAATAGATAAACTAGACAGTGTAAGTCAAAAGGTGGGAAGTCTAAAAAAGAACCAAGAAAGAAATGCTAGAGATCAAAAACACTGTGACAAAAATGAAGTATGCCTTTGATAGACTTTTTAGTAGACTGGACACAGCTAAGGAAGAATCCCTGAGCTTGAGGATATATCAATAGAAACCTCAAAAACCGAAATGCAAAGAGAACCAAGGGAAAAAAAGCAAAACAGAATATCCAAGGACTGCAGGGCAACTACAAAAGATGTATCATATGTATAGTGGTAACACCACAAGCAGGAGAGAAAGAGAGAGGAAGTGAGTGGTGTCACAGTGAGGAAAGGAAGGAGTCAGGTGTTATGTCCTTGTGGACCTGGATGCCTGAGAGGACACAGGCGGTATTGTTAGAATTTTAACCCAAGTCTACTTGATTTCAAAGTCAGTGCTTTTCTTTCTCTTTTATACCATCTTAACTATGACCGAGTTATTCTGTATTTAAAGCTGTGTCTAATGCCATCATTTGTAAGTTATGTGCTTATCTGTGCATATTCCTTTCTCACAATAGAAGAAGCATGACCTTCAGATGATTCTCAAAGTTGAAAAATCTCTGAGCTAAGACTTTTGGTTAAATAAACCAGTAACTGTTGTTCACTCCCTTTTGTTCTAGAGATCAAAATGCTCACTCAGGAGTATATTTTAAAAGCATACCAAGCAGTTCTGCTTTAGGCAATGCTGTTGGTTAAAAATTCTTCAAGAATGCCCTGCCAAGAAACACCAAAGTCTTGAATAAATCACAATGAAAATATGTCTAGATGATCTACTGAACTCTAGTGAACATAAGACAAGTCCCAACAGAGACTAGCACACAGAGTCTACTTGAAAGAAAAAAAGAATTTAAGTGAAGTTTGAACGGTTCTGCAAGTAAATGTTGACTGTAAGAACCTAGGGGGCGCTAGTGGTAAAGAATCCACCTGCCAATGCAGGAGACAAGAGATGAGGGTTCAGTCCCTGGGTTGGAAAGATCTCCTAGAAGAGGGCATGGCCACCCACTCCAGTATTCTTGCCTAGAAAATTCCATGGGCAGAGGAACCTGGTGCAGTGCATGGGGCTGCAAAGAGTTGGATGCAACTGAGCACACACACACACACACAGGAACCTAGAATTTTGGAGAGTAATGGTTGCTGGGGCTGCGGGGTTGGCAGGAGCAGGCATGAGGCTTGCACACACTGAGGGCAGGATGGTGACTGATGAGAACCTGCATTCCTCCAAGTGCTACATCCTTAGGGGAAGGTTGTGCTGGGAAAATCCCAGCTGGCCAGGAAACCTTTAAGGAAACCTGTCTGCCTCTCCCATGCGTCCTTGCTCAGTTGCTTCAGTCGTGTCCGACTCTTTGCAACCCCATGTACAATAGCTTGCCCGGCTCCTCGGTCCATGGGATTTTTCTGGCAAGAATACTGGAGTGGGTTGCCGTGCTCTTCTCCAGAGGATCTTCCCAACCCAGGGATCGAACCTCCATCTCCTGCTTCTCCTGCATTGCAGACAGATTCCTCATTGCCAAGCCAACAGAGAAGTCTGCCTCTTCCATATTCAGGTATAAAAATAATAAGAGTAATAATATTAGTATTAATAATGATGATGATAATAGTCTTCCCTGATACTCTGAAGTAATAATTGTCTCATGTGTCTGACATTTGCACATACATACCTTCTATAGGCAGAGAAACTGAGATAAGAAATTAAATTATAGCCAAACTAGGTTGATAGAACCTGGTAGGAGCTGATATAGATCTTGCCTGGAGAGAAGCATCCTCAAGATAGCTCTTTCAGGATTGCCAATGGTTAATAGTAGCCAAATATAAACTCACTTGATCATGAACAAGATCAGCAGAGACAGGCCCTCAAGGACTCAGAAGCAGAATACCTCTGAGTAAAATGGTTGTGTTATCAAACAAGTTATTAATGATGGAATTACAAAGAGCAAAGACCAAGCAACTAGCAAATTAAAGTGTCAAGAGAACCTATTTTATACCCGTTAGATTGGCATTAGGAGGAGTGACAATACCAAGTGTATGAGGAATAGCCAGAACTTTCCTGCATTACTGGTGGAAGGAAGAGTATAAATTGGTACAATCTGATCTCACCTCTTCTAACTGAAGAGGAACTAAAGAGCTTCTTGATGAAGGTGAAAGAGGAGAGTGAAAAAGCTGCCTTAAAACTCAACATTCAAAAAACTAAGATCATGGCATCCAGTCCTATCACTTCATGGCAAATAGATGGGAAAAAAGTGGAAACTCTCTGATTTTATTTTCTTGGGCTCCAAAATCACTGCAGATGTGACAGTAGCCACAAAATTAAAAGACAATTGCTCCTTGGAAGAAAAGCTATGAACAACCTAGACAGCATAATAAAAAGCAAAGATATCACTTTGCCAACAAAGGTCCATCTAGTCAAAGCTGTGGTTTTTCCAGTAGTCACGTATGGATGTGAGAGTTGGCCCATAAGGAAGGCTGAGTGCCGAGGAATTGATGCTTTCAAACTCTGATGCTGGAGAAGACTCCTGAGAGTCACTTGGACAGCAAGGAGATCAAATCAGTCAATCTTAAAGGAAATCAACCTTGAATATTCACTGGAAGGACTGATGCTGATGCTGAAGCTGAAGCTCCAATACTTTGGCCACTTGGTGCGAAGAGCTGACTCACTGGAAAAGACCTTGATGCTCAGAAAGACTGAGGTCAAGGCTTGGAAGGAGGCTGCAGAGGATGAGATGGTTATATAGTGTCACTAACTTAATGGACATGAGTTTGATCAAATTCTGGGAGATAGAGAAGGCCAGGAAAGCCTGGAATGCTGCAGTCCATGGGGTCACAGAGAGTTGGACACGACTGAACAGCGCCCATGCAATGGTGTGCTATATGATGGTGACCATCAACTGCAGCTATGCACAAAACGTTTATATTTCAGATCAACAAACCTCAGTAACACCACTATGTGATGACATTCACTATGACGTTTGTAAAGTTTACGTGGTGCCTGCTAAGTCACTTCAGTTGAATCTGACTCCTTGCGACCCTATGGAGAGCAGCCCACCAGGCTCCTCTGTCCATGGGATTCTCTAAGTAAGAATACTAGAGTGGGTTACCATGCCCTCTTCCAGGGCATGCACCTTCCCAACCCGGGGATCTAGCTCGCATCTCCTGCGGCTCCTGCATTGCAGGCAGGTTTTTACTGCTGAGCCACTGGGGGAAGCCTGATATATTTATATACGTAGTATTCTTGCCTGAGAGAGGAGCTTGGTGAGCTACAATTCATGATCTCTCAAAGATTCGGACATGACTGAGCAACTAACACACATAGCAAAATAATAAAATATAAAAATAAATAAAATATGCAAAATATAAAATAATAAACATGATATATAGTCATAATATGTATAATATAAAATATAAGCAAAAGAAATGCTTATATTTGAAATAAAATATGAAATTTTATAATGTGGGTAAGTGAAAGAATATGAAAATGCAGTGACCTTCAAGGTTACCAGCATATTCTATTTCTTAAGCTGAATGGAGGGCACATTTTAGTATTCTTTTTACTGTGTATATTTTATTTATCTTCTTTTTATGTATACAAATATCATGATTTAAAAACAACTATGTCTTCTTTTCTACCTGATTCATTTCTGTTTTGTAGTAATCTTTTGATGAATGAAAACCACAAATTTATAAAAGAAGTAAGACACTGACATACAATAAGACACATTTTACCAATTTATTATTAGAATTACCGTGGCGTTTTCATAGTGTATTTCTTTGCCAAAATGTAGTTGAGATAGAAATTTCTTTGCCAAAATAATGTTTGTTGACTCAAAAGGCACTATACAAAATCACTAATTAATTTCTAATGCTCATAAAATGAAAGCGTTAGTCATTCAGTCATTTCTGACTCTTTTCAACCCCATGGACTATAACCTGCTAGGCACTTCTCTCCTTGGAATTCTCCAGGCAAGAATACTGGAATCACTAGCCATTCCCTTCTCCAGGGAATCTTTCCCACCTGGGGATCAAACCCAAGTCTCCTGCATTGCAGGCTAATTCTTTACTGTCTGAGCCAACCAAGCCCTTAATGCTCATGTGTTCCCTAAAAACAAAATAGTGTTTTCAAATCTTTTGAATCTTATTCAAGAGAAAATTTAAATTAAGAAAATAGATTTACAATTATTTCAGTTTCTTTTCTTTTGTTCCTATTTATGCTCTATGTAGTACCCAGAAATATATTAATTATTATGATGCCACTCAAGAGAGACTTCTAGTGGATGGATTTTTAAAAGGAGACTTTTGTAGTCAGCCCAGCATGGAATTTTGAACCAACAGGTGCATTTATGCAGAATCTTAGGACTGTCAAATGTCGTAATCTGTTTGATTTAAGGATTCTATTCAGATTTGGGGGTGGACTTGAGATGCGCTTGTTTAGTCACAGATGGGAAGAAAACACCTCTGCATCACTTCAGATGCAAATCTTGCGCCGGAGAGTTCTTACTGAAAGAGAAGCTGGCTTTTTGATAGCCCCATTTTCCTCCTGTGGGATGCGAACAGAGCATATAAGTTTCATTTACCCTGACAAAATGTGTGTGCAAATTTTCTTACACTACACTTCCAGGTTTTTATTTTGCTTAAGCACATTTCCTTTTTTTGGTAGCTGAAATAAGGAGAATGTTCATAGTAAAGTTGATAATAAAGAGAATAAAATGAGTTTGATATGTGACAGTCCTTACATTATAGATGTCTACATTGAAAATTAATAAAACATTTTAATTTAAATATAATTTAATATGCATATATCTAACATAGAGTCATTGTGCAACAAATTTCTCAGGTCTTTTATTTATCTTTCTTGGTTTATAATGACTATCAGGAATTTGCAAGCTTGAAATGTGGCACTCTTACACTGAAATTCCTATCAACAACCGGTTCTTGAGAAAGATGTGCTTTATTACATACTCCTTCAGTTTCCATATGAAATTTACAGTGTTATGTCAATGTATGCCAAAACCAATACAGTACTGTAAAGTAAAATAAAGTAAAAATAAAAATAAAAAAATTTAAAAAAGAAATTTACAGTGTTAATTGAGTAAGGTTCTTTTTTGTTTTTCTCCTTTGCTGTACAGATAATCTCATTTAAGTGTGTGAAATAACAAATTTGTTCACCATAACGCCTTCCCTTAACCTTCTCAATGTTTTAAAGCGTGTTTTGGTTTTCTCCCCCTCCACGTTACTCTAGGATAGTTTCCCAGCACGATTTGGAGGAATTCATTTTGTTAACCAACCATGGTACATCCATGCCCTGTACACCGTGATCCGGCCTTTCCTGAAGGAGAAGACTCGGAAAAGGGTATTTGCTTCTTTGTTGTTGTTGTTGTTGTTTTTTGTTTCCTTTCCCTCCCCATTCAATAAGTTGTCATGCATACTGTGTGTATAACGTTTGCTACAGCAAAAGTGTGCTTCTATACTGAACGTAACTATTTAACATAAAAGATATTTTACAAAATTTAAAACCTTGTGATTAATTCTGAACAGTGTATCTGTAAAAGAAACATTTAAAAACTAACTCTCTTGCTTTTCCACAAATGGGGAGAACATTTTAGCACATTCATCATGTATTAAGGCCTCAGTTTAAAAGTAAAAAAAAAAAAAATTATGCCATGTTACTGTATTGTTATTGGTATACTTAATTTCAAGTAACATTTAGACAGAAGTTTTTTATATGTTGATAAATGGGTGTTAGTAATTTCACAATATGTATTGCATTATATATGGTGAAATTTATAATATTTAATATAATTTTGCTGTGGTGATTGTCCTGAGCAATCATACGTTACAGACAGAATGTTCATGTGTAGAAATTTTAATATTTCTTTAAATTGCAGGTTACTTGAATTCCAAGATTTAGTTTTATCCAACAAATAGGATATTTAAAGTATGTTCCAAAATAATCATTTTTCTGAGAATACAAAAATTTATGTAACTCATTTAACACAGTGCCTGTGCTCAGTCCCTCAGCTGTGGCCAACTCTCTATGACTCCATGGACTGTAGCCCACCAGGCTCCTCTCTCCATAGAATTTTTCTGGACAAGAATATTAAGCAGGCTTCCATTTCCTCCTCCAGGGGATCTCCCTGACCCAGGGATGGAACCTGCATCTCTTGTGTCTCCTGCATTGGCAAGTGGGTTCTTTACCAGTATGCCACCTGGGAAGCCCCCATACCATAATACCGAACACATTAATCATTATAATGATTTTAAAGTGCATTTAATATACATTATTTCATCTTGTCCTGCAAACATCTCTGAAAAGTATGATTAGTAGCATCATTTTCTATTTAAAGCTGAGGCAAGTAAGTTTTAGGATGGATAAATAACTTGCTTACTCATTTACACAGCTGTAAAGTTGTAGAGTTAACATTTGAATCCAAATAGCTTCGCATTTAGAGATATTTTTACCACTGCACTGTGACCAATTTTCAAATGATTAGTTCCACAGTAAAATATAGTTACTTCTAAATCCATACAGAGGATAGTTTTCCATGTTTCTCAGTGAATGAGAAGGCACTTCAGGTATTTTAGTGACATAAAAGCCTTACTGTAAGTGTGAAAGTGAAGTCATTGTTAGGTGTGTGTTGGTGTCAAACATTAGTGAACAGAGTTTTCTGCTTATGAATTTGTTGAATATGTTTTAGTAATTTAGGAGGAAAAATTCTGTAGACAATGGCAATTTATATTAGGAATTATGTCTATCACCAAGATTCAAGTTAATTTGTTGTTGTTCAGTTGCTAAGTCACATCTGACTCTTTGCAACCCCATGGACTGCAGCATGCCAGGGTTCCCTGTCCTTCAGTATCTCCTAGAGTTTGCTCAAACTCATGTCCATTGAGTCAGTGATGCCATCCAACCATGTCATCTTCTGTTGCCACCTTCTCCTCCTGCTCTCAATCTTTCCCAGAAAGGGAGTCTTTTCCAATGAGTCACCTCTTCGCATGAGGTGGCCAAAGTACTGGAGTTTCAGCTTTAGCATCAGTCCTTCCAATGAATATTTGTAAATCAAGTTAATTTACAATTTATAGTTCAAAACAATGGATGTCATGCCTCAGAAGTAACATTTTCAAGCAATCTTTTTTGAAGGGATGATCAGGTGATCCAAAGTACCTGCTGGGGTTTTTAGTACAAATTATACCTGTGAATGCTAATGTAGCATTCACCCTACACCACCTGCTGTTCTAAGTACTTTCAATATGTTAACTCATTTAGTCCTTCCAACAGGTCTTTAGGGTAAGCATTATTATTTTTCTCCTTTTATAGATGGGAAAATGAGGCATGGGAGGTGAAACCATTTGCTCTAAATCTCAGCTGGGAAATTGTAGAACTGAAAATACAGATTTACTGGGAAGACTGTTCCAGGGACAGGGAATAGCAAAGGTACTGGTTCTTGAGTAGACACAAGCCTGGAATATTTGACAAATAGCAAGAAGGCCTTCCCAGGTGGCACTAGTGGTAAAGAACCCACCTGCCAACGCAGGAGACATAAGAGACACAAGTTCAATCCCTGGGTCAGGATGATCCCCTGGAGGAGGGCATGGCAACCCACTCCAGTATTCTTGCCTCGAGAATCCCATGGACAGAGGATCCTGGTGGGCCACAGTCCATAGAGTCCAAAGAGTTGGACACGACTGAAGTGAGTTAGCACACACGCAAGGAGGTCAGAAAAGTTGGAGCCAAATGACCTATTGGAGAGGATAGTAGTACATCGGATGGGTGGGAACATGGTGCGCCAGCTCTTGGAGGGCCTTGCACACTGCCATCAGATCTGGGCTTTTCGTCAGAGTGAAATGAGTAGCNAGTTGGACACGACTGAAGTGAGTTAGCACACACGCAAGGAGGTCAGAAAAGTTGGAGCCAAATGACCTATTGGAGAGGATAGTAGTACATCGGATGGGTGGGAACATGGTGCGCCAGCTCTTGGAGGGCCTTGCACACTGCCATCAGATCTGGGCTTTCCGTCAGAGTGAAATGAGTAGCATTTGGAAGGCTGAGTTCAGGGGTGACTTGTTGTGACATTGTTTTGACACGATTCTGCGCTGCTGAAAAGGCTGAAGAGTGTCAAATCCATAAAATGAGGAAAGCTCTAGATTTGGGAGTTATTTGGTGGAATTTGATGATTTTGACAATGCCTAAAAGAAGACAGTGCTGGAACTATTCTAGATGGAAGGGAGGTATTTGAATTTTACCATTTTAATTAAAACTACACAATTTGGGAATTTTTGTATGAGAAAATAATTATAAGTTAAAACCCTTAATTTCTGCTTATATAAACAATGCACAATACAATGCTATTGTTATATTTCCTTCCTGGAATCCCAGGTGATTCAGCCTTACAGTATTACTCAAGCACTTTATAATGCAAGTGCTATAAATTTATATTCTGAAAAGCTAGTAAAAGAAAACCTAAAGAAAAGTTGTGAATCATCTTTCACAAATGGACATTTAGTTCTTCATTTTCTTAAATTAAAGCAGACTTTTTGAGATTCCAACATGCTGGGCTGATGGGAATGTCAACCTGAAGTGTCACAGAGATCCCTTCTCAGAATTTCAGCAATGTCTGGAATACTTCATGTAGAGCCTAACTTACAATCCATCATGGCCACTTTTGACATCTTCACTGTTCAAGCTAGTATTCAGTTCAGTCGCTCAGTCGTGTCCGACTCTTTGCAACCCCATGAATCGCAGCACG
>SJYX01017578.1:46599-66699 GCA_006410675.1 Oreotragus oreotragus | reverse complement strand
GATAAAATAGACTTTAAAGCAAAGGCTGTGAAAAGAGACAAAGAAGGCCACTACATAATGATCAAAGGATCAATCCAAGAAGAAGATATAACAATTATAAATATATATGCACCCAACATAGGAGCACCGCAATATGTAAGACAAATGCTAACAAGTATGAAAGGGGAAATTGACAATAACACAATAATAGTGGGAGACTTTAATACCCCACTCACACCTATGGACAGATCAACTAACCAGAAAATTAACAAAGAAACGCAAACTTTAAATGATACAATAGACCAGTTAGACCTAATTGATATCTATAGGACATTTCACCCCAAAACAATGAATTTCACCTTTTTCTCAAGTGCTCACGGAACCTTCTCCAGGATAGATCACATCCTGGGACATAAATCTAACCTTGATAAATTCAAAAAAATCGAAATCATTCCAAGCATCTTTTCTGACCATAATGCATTAAGATTAGATCTCAATTACAGGAGAAAAACTATTAAAAATTCCAACATTTGGAGGCTGAACAATACGCTTCTGAATAACCAACAAATCACAGAAGAAATCAAAAAAGAAATCAAAATGTGCATAGAAATGAATGAAAATGAAAACACAACAACCCAAAACCTGTGGGACACTATAAAAGCAGTGCTAAGAGGAAAGTTCATAGCAATACAGGCATACCTCAGGAAACAAGAAAAAAGTCAAATAAATAACCTAACTCTACACCTAAAGCAACTAGAAAAGGAAGAAATGGAGAACCCCAGAGTTAGTAGAAGGAAAGAAATCTTAAAAATTAGGGCAGAAATAAATGCAAAAGAAACAAAAGAGACCATAGCAAAAATCAACAAAGCCAAAAGCTGGTTTTTTGAAAAGATAAATAAAATTGACAAACCATTAGCCAGACTCATCAAGAAACAAAGGGAGAAAAATCAAATCAATAAAATCAGAAATGAAAATGGAGAGATCACAACAGACAACACAGAAATACAAAGAATCATAAGAGACTACTATCAGCAATTATATGCCAATAAATTGGACAACGTGGAAGAAATGGACAAATTCTTAGAAAAATACAACTTTCCAAAACTGAACCAGGAAGAAATAGAAAATCTTAACAGACCCATCACAAGCACGGAAATTGAAACTGTAATCAGAAATCTTCCAGCAAACAAAAGCCCAGGTCCAGACGGCTTCACAGCTGAATTCTACCAAAAATTTCGAGAAGAGCTAACACCTATCCTACTCAAACTCTTCCAGAAAATTGCAGAGGAAGGTAAACTTCCAAACTCATTCTATGAGGCCACCATCACCCTAATACCAAAACCTGACAAAGATGCCACAAAAAAAGAAAACTACAGGCCAATATCACTGATGAACATAGATGCAAAAATCCTCAACAAAATTCTAGCAATCAGAATCCAACAACACATTAAAAAGATCATACACCATGACCAAGTAGGCTTTATCCCAGGAATGCAAGGATTCTTCAATATTCGCAAATCAATCAATGTAATTCACCACATTAACAAATTGAAAAATAAATGCCATATGATTATCTCAATAGATGCAGAGAAGGCCTTTGATAAAATTCAACATCCATTTATGATAAAAACTCTCCAGAAAGCAGGAATAGAAGGAACATACCTCAACATAATAAAAGCTATATATGACAAACCCACAGCAAACATTATCCTCAATGGTGAAAAATTGAAAGCATTTCCCCTAAAGTCAGGAACAAGACAAGGATGTCCACTTTCACCGCTACTATTCAACATAGTTCTGGAAGTTTTGGCCACAGCAATCAGAGCAGAAAAAGAAATAAAAGGAATCCAAATTGGAAAAGAAGAAGTAAAACTCTCACTGTTTGCAGATGACATGATCCTCTACATAGAAAACCCTAAAGACTCCACCAGAAAATTACTAGAGCTAATCAATGAATATAGTAAAGTTGCAGGATATAAAATCAACACACAGAAATCCCTTGCATTCCTATACACTAATAATGAGAAAGTAGAAAACGAAATTAAGGAAACAATTCCATTCACCATTGCAACGAAAAGAATAAAATACTTAGGAATATATCTACCTAAAGAAACTAAAGACTTATATATAGAAAACTATAAAACACTGATGAAAGAAATCAAAGAGGACACTAATAGATGGAGAAATATACCATGTTCATGGATTGGAAGAATCAATATAGTGAAAATGAATATATTACCCAAAGCAATCTACAGATTCAATGCAATCCCTATCAAGCTACCAGCGGTATTTTTCACAGAACTAGAACAAATAATTTCAAGATTTGTATGGAAATACAAAAAACCTCGAATAGCCAAAGCAATTTTGAGAAAGAAGAATGGAACTGGAGGAATCAACTTACCTGACTTCAGGCTCTACTACAAAGCCACAGTCATCAAGACAGTGTGGTACTGGCACAAAGACAGAAATATAGATCAATGGAACAAAATAGAAAGCCCAGAGATAAATCCACCAACTCTGTTATTTTAGACTGACCTCTTTTATTTGTTGCTGTTGCTGATGCTAGTGTGTGTGTGTGGTGTGTGTGTGTGTGGTGCCTTCCTCTCCCGATTGCTCCACAACTTGGACAAAATGGGAAGGTCAGTGACATCTCCAGCTTTAATTTCTCCATTAATCGACAAGATTATGTTTAAATGAAGTTTGGGATTCTCAACTCATTTCCCTTTAAAACAAGTCTTCCTAATTTGAGTTTTATGCTCTGCTAAAAGGGTTCATTGATGGGCTCTCAAAGGAGTCTGCTAAGTGCTACAAGTTGTGTTCAAAACTGTATGTGTATATGTGTGGGTATATATATATGGGTGCATATATTTCCCTGGTGGCTAAGAGAGGGTAGAGTTTCTGTCTACAGTGCAGGACACCTGGAGAAGGGAATGGCTACCCACTCCAGTATTCTTGCCTGGAGAATTCCACAGACAGAGGAGCCTGGTGGGCTACAGTCCATGGGGTCGCAAATAGCCAGACACGACTGAGTGCTAACATATACACACACATAGACGTGTGTGTGTTAATAATGCATTTTTTTTTCTGGAGAGAAGGCATATTTCATCACATTCTCAAAGTTTTGTAAGACAAAAATGGTTAAAAGCCATTGCCTAAGAATAGGTTCCTTCTGATAAAAATAAAAATCCTGATAATTATTACAATCTATCGCTTATTACCAACTTCTCGTGAGTCAGGCCCTTGTGTACTGAGCTTCGTTGCTCAGTCATGTCCGACTCTTTGCGACCCCACGGACTGTAGCCCTCCAGGCTCCTCTGTCCATGGGAATTCTCCAGGCAAGAATACGGGAGTAGGTTGTCATGCCGTCCTCCAGGGGAATCTTCCCAATCCAAGGATCAAACCCAGGTCTCCTGCATTGCAGGTGGATTCTTTACCATCTGAGCCACCAGGGAAGCCCAGGAATGCTGGAGTGGGTAGCCTGTCCCTTCTCCAGGGGAACTCCCCGGCCTAGAAATTGAACCAGGGTCTCCTGCATTGCAGGCAGATTCTTTACCAGCTGAGCCACCAGGGAAGCCCTGAGTTAAGCCCTTACCAGGTACTTTTTTGGGGGGTGAAATTCATTGAACTTTTATAGCAACCCTATTAAATAGATATTTGTATCCCCAAAGTCACATAGTCTATATGTAAAGGAACAGGATTCCAGTCTATGAGGTACGGAGTCTTTCACATTGTGAATATAACTCTTTTCTGCTCTTCTGTGGCAGCGTGACATAGAATGCCCTCACTCTAGAACTGAGCTATAGGAGGATTCAGAGACGGCTCTCATAGGTGTCCTCAGTTTTTTCCCTTGCGAGCTAGTGATGCTTATTTCCTTCAGCCCCGCCTTCCGTGACTTGTTAACTAGTGCGGCCCCTTTCTCTGAGCATACTTCTCTCCGTATCCTCTGCAGCTCCAAAATTTCTTACCTGCTGTCTTTCCATCTACCCTTATCCTTCTTCATTTATTATCCATGTGTCAATCAAAATAATGTTTTTAAAGTGTAAATCAGCTTGTTTCACTTCTCTGCTTTGAATTTTTAATGACTGGTAATTATACAAGGCGTACAATCAGTTTCATATTGTGACTTACAATATGCATAATCTGACTCTCCCTACCTCTTTCCTCCAAGTTTATCTCCCTTGTCTCTCCACCTTTCACACACAGCAGTTTTCTTTATTCTCTTTCAGCCTCTGGTTAGAATGTCCTTTTCCTCTATCTTCCAATGGCTGGCCCCAGTCAAAGGTCACCTCTTCCAGAAGGTCTTTTGGTTAGTCACCAGGTCTTCATAAGCTCTACTCTGCCTTCTAGCCACTTCCAATCAATCATCTCCTTTATTTTCTTTATAGCTCATTATTAGCCTGTGAAATGATTGATTTGATTTAATTGTTTATCCCTTTCATCCTGCCATGGAAGCTTCAGGGAGACTTCAGGGGAGACTTCAGTGGCTTTGTCTATCCTGTTTTCTTCTGAATCTTCAGTGCTTGGTGTAGTGTGGTGCACAAAGCAAGCTCACGAAGTACCAGTCAAATGAAGGAGTTTTCCTCTGTCTGTCAGTGGCCCGTTTTAAGTGCAGTGTTTAGAAAGGTAGAGGTGACATCTGCTGCTATCACTGCTTCTGCTGAGATTCCAGAATTCTGGCTCTGCAGCGTAGACCTCACTGGCTTCTCCTGTTTACTGTTGTTCTCACTGTTGCTGTCTTTCAGACTGCCAAGGTACATTGCTGACTCACGGTGAGCTCCTAAAAACTAGTCTCCTTACTTCTAGACCTTTATCCTCATAACTCTGTATTTCTATATTTAGCTCTTTCTTCTAAGCACATTATTTTAATTGATTGACATCATCTTGTTAGATTTGGTTCCGGCGATCCACCTTGTGAAGTCTTTTTGGATCCTGCTTCTCTTTTCCAATTAATTAGGCCATTTTTGTCCCCTGCAGACTTGGCTCATAGCATGATGATGTCCCCAACCCCGAGTTTCTTGCTTCTAACTTGGGCCGATTGGAATTTCAGACACCCTTTGTTTGGTAGAGGTATTGCATCCTGTGAAGCTTATATGGCTCTATTTGAAAACTCCTGAAGAAGGAAATCAAGAGAGTTGTTTCCATGATTTTTATCTTCTCTTTGGCGGGGAATAGCAGCTCCCCATCAAGGATGGGAGAAAATTGTTTCTGGATCCCACCTTTCCTTCATTTTCTTTTCCAGTGTTATATCATTTTTACATTGAGAGGGGGAAAAGTCATTCCTTCACAAATGAGTTGTAGATAACTGTTCCTTTGGGTGAATTCAGCTTCTTGTATTGGAACTAGTAGATCACAGGAAGTGGAACTGGAATCCATTTCTGTCTAAAATCTAGTCTTTCAAACACTAAGGTATAGCACAATATTGTAAATGCATAATAAATGAATAAATGATACCTGGATAATTAAACTACGGTTTTCATGGGAAAAAAGTTATTCATTGAAAGACAGCCGAGCCTGGAGCCTAAGAGGTACCATGAGTTAATGACAGATAGCTTCCTCTGCTGTAGCTGAAAAAGACCAATTCAGTAACCAGTCGTGCGCAAATAACCCTGTTGTTTTGTACAAGAGGGCAAAAAGAAAGTTTAGACTAAAGCAAAACAACAGTACACTTGGGACAATTAAATACCAAAAAAGTCTTAATCAGAAATTGTTTCTTTCTGTCTTACTTTATTGAGGAATTTCCCTGCATATGGAGCCAGCAGCGTTCATAATCGGACAAGTGTAACATCTGTAGTGCATGATAAAAACAAACTGGAAAGTTAATCCCAGGTTGAATAGTGCACTACAATTTAAAATATTTTATTAAAATTGCCATGAAAGAAAGAAAGAAAGTGAAGTTGCTCATTTGCGACCTCATGGACTGTAGCCTATCAGGCTCCTCCATCCATGGGATTTTCCAGACAAGAGTACTGGAGTGGGTTGCCATTGCCTTCTCCAGGGCATCCTCCTGACCCAGGGATTGAACCCAGGTCTCCCTCACTGCAGGCAGATGCTTTACCACCTGAACCACCAAAGTAGTTAAGGAAAGTAACAATATATAAGACGTGTGTGTGTGTGTGTGTGTACAATGTGTGTTTTAATAGAACATTATAGCAAATGCTAAATGTGGAGACTCTATGCTGTCTGAAGAGCTTTAGCGTGTACTTAATATTCTTAGGATGTACCTCAACATTTATATACTTCGTAAGATTTTAAAATAACTTTTCTGTAAAGAATTTTTTCCTTCACAGGATAAATAGCTTTATCTTCATCACTCTCCAGTTTGAATGCTTGACATCCAGCTTCTTTCAGTTGGGAAAGTATTTATTGGATAAGAATTAAGACGTTGAAATCCTACTGTGTAACAGACTCTGTGACACACACTGCGTCTGTTGTAGGAGAGACACTGATAAAGTCCCTGCTTACGGAGCGTATAGTCCAGTGGGCGCTAGTTGTCAGGTTAACCCTCTTAGTGCAGGACATTCAGTGAACCTCTGCATAGTTTTTAGCATGGATTCACCTTGGGGAACCAATTATTTTAGTTGAGTCTAAGAAAAATAATGTTACAGGTCTAATTATTAAGTGTTTTGTGCAATTGTCAATTGTGTTAAAGTGTACTTTATTCATGTACTGTGTTCTAAGATAGACTATCATTGCTCCTTTCCCTCTCTCTCTCTCTCCTGCACAGACACACGCGCGCGCGCGCACACACACACACACACACACACACACACACCATATTCAACTGTGGTTAGTCTCCATTCTGATTTATGCATCTAATACCTATTATTGAGATAAAACAGTGAAAATGACTTAGTAAACCTCCTGATATAACTGTTCTCACCTTCCTCTTTATTCTCTCTTTAGAAATGAATTTAAGTCTANCACACACACACACACACACACACACACACACCATATTCAACTGTGGTTAGTCTCCATTCTGATTTATGCATCTAATACCTATTATTGAGATAAAACAGTGAAAATGACTTAGTAAACCTCCTGATATAACTGTTCTCACCTTCCTCTTTATTCTCTCTTTAGAAATGAATTTAAGTCTACTTAAATGAAAGAGTCGATTTATCAGTTAATCTTGTAATTATTTTTGCTTTGATAATTCCTCCCATTGCTGTTCTTTTTCATTAGCATGTGTGGTTGTATTTTCACTTATAGTCTTTCTTTTTGAAAGTTAATGAGGTCTACTAAGACGCATATTGTCCCAGCAATAGCCAAATGGCTGGAATGCAGCAGCGGGGGGGAAATTCATTACGGAGGAGGAATTTAAAAGGCCGGCTGCTTCTTTAATGCTGTAGCCATTCAGATGGCAGCTTCCTGCCACCACAGTAGCACGTTTCATTGACTTTCCTCCTTCTCAGTGTTGTTTCCTGGTGATGAATGGAGATGTAATTCCCACCTGCTATCAAAAGCATATGTAAGGGTTTTCACATTATTTGTTTCTCTAATAGTAAAGTACTGCCGCCTAAATAAGAGAGGTTTTTAAAGTTTTAAACTTTTTTAAAGTTTTAAACCATTTCATAGATTTTCAAGAATAAGATTGATTTTATTCAGATGTTCTAGTGGAAAATTTAACAAAACTCATATTGAAATATTGATTTTCTCCTAATGTGCTCAGTATGTATTAAAAAAAAAAAAGATGGTTAAAAATGCACATTCCTGTTGAAGTTGTTTCATAGAGCCCTTTAAGCCAGAAATCAAGGCTCCTATTATTTCTGCTTCATTTCTTATAATGGTAAATTCACCATGATCATTTCCCCTTTTAGTGATGTCCTCTTGGGATATGTCAGTGCTGTACTAGAAGTTCTCAGCCTCAAAGAAAAGGCTCTTCTTGATTGTAAAGATGAGAACTTAAGCCTGTTATTGTGTATTTAGAATCCTCTGTTGTGCACTATTGTATTTAGAGGCCAGAGGGGGCTGCTTCCTCTGAAACAATCACTGTAAGTGTGCATCTCTCTCAATGTGCGGCATTCTCTGTTCATAAATCCCTTGATGTAGAAGTTAATCCACATCAAAGAGAGAAGTAATAAAGGAGAAAAGACAGAGAAGAGAATGTGATTGTTTGGCAGTAACGCACTGACATTGGCTTTATCATTTCCAGATCCCAATCGGTTGTGGATCCTACAGTGCTAAAACGCATGGATAAAAACGAGGAAGAAAACATGCAACCTTTGCTCTCTCTGGACTGATAGCTTCTCTACCCTCTCCATGGATTAGAAACGGAAGGTACATGTTTTCAGCACCAGGGCCAGCGCTGTGGATGAAATACCAGCTGGAAACTTATTTATTCATGTTAATGTAGCATAATATATAATAAGGCATCAGGCTTTCCCATTTGCCTGAACCATGGGTGCCCTGGTTTAGATTTAAAGAAAAGTCAATAATTTATTCTGTAAGTGCCAAGTTCTTTGTAAATACAATGTAATCTTGACGTCAAGTTTGTAAATTTTAGTAGTAACTTAAATTGGAAGATTGGCTTTTGAATCCATGCCAGTGATATGAACTGTAATAAGAACGGAAAATATACATAAACAATCGAAGCTAATTAAATGTAGCCCTGTTTCCTATGGAGCCATATTTCAGCTATCATAGTGATTGTTTCATTGTTTTCCTCTGAAATTCTGTCATACTCAAATGTATGTTTAATGGGCACAGGGAGCTAAATGATTCTAGGAAATTATTATGATAAATGTATTTCCTGTCTAGGGATTTTCAATTCACAGAAAATGTACCCTAGTGACTATCACTGGCCTTGAATTTGGGAGGCAAGAAATGGCAAATAACCTGGTAAACTCAACACTTGAACTCTTCTATGTTGTTTAGTTCCTGGAGTCTTGTGAAAAAATATGTTCCCCAAAATAAGACATGGAATTCTGAAAGAGAGTGGATTCTTTATAAACTGCTATCTTCACAATGTGTCCTTTACTCAAGATCCCATTGTATGCCTGTCTGATGTACTTTAAGAACTTTATCCCGAAAAACTCTTTGACCAAGAGAAAGAGAACCAATACTTGAGTAGTGTTTGACAGCTAATTTTGAACAGAAAGGTTGCCAAGTACTGATAAGGGGCTAATTTCTAATTCTTGTGACTGGTTAAAAATATATATATATTCACACACACAACATATATATTTTTACTGAGCTTTGGTAAATCTGTGATGTGACAGGCTTATAAAGTAAATCATGCATATTCAATGGTCTTAGAGATGTTATAGATTATTGTCTGAGATGTTAACTCTGGAAAACCACTTCCACTAAAGTTAATGAAAATGAGGTATTGTGAAACAGACTTCCTGTGAATTTATTAAGGGAATTCAATTTAATTTGTAATGCAATCTTGTATCTGTGCCATGTCAGTGAAATATATTTTTTCTTCAAAAAAAAAAACAAAAAAACAGGTCTCAACATAGCATAGGCAGTATCAGGTGACAGAGAATAATACTGTTTTTCTCAAATTCAGGTTAATTATCCTAATGATCCTGGAAGTACACATTTTCTTCTCCGAAAAGATTTTAAGAACATATGGCATCTAGGAGACATAATGAAAGCTTCTGAGGGCATCTGAGAGTCTATGTTATAGTTTAAATCTAGATTTGGAATCCTTATGTTAAAGTTTTCTTTTCACAAAAATTTTGCAAGGATAGCACATTTTAAAAATTTAACTTTAAATTTCAAATTCTAGTGTGAAAAAGCAAGATTCTTACCACCCTTTCAGAGTGGTAATTTTTGAGACTGAGACTTAACCATTAAAATAGTGTCTTGAAAGAAAAATATCTCAAGGAACTTTTGGAAACCAATAGAAATAAAAGCGTATAGCAGCCCATATATACTTTTTAGCCAAAAGCGTTAAAAAGTCCAGTTATAATTCTGTAGCCCAGAATCTTAAAATTCATATCAGTACATCATTCTGCTGTGTCACCAATGAACTGCCTAGTATTTGTAAAAATACATAAATACACATAGATATTATGAGTGAAAGATACCTTTAAAATGCCAGCCTCCAATCAAGTGTAGAAGGAAATGACTGTCAGGTCCTCTGGTCTACCCATAAATGTCGTCAAGATCAGAATGCACTGGAAGCAAAAGCCACAGTAGCTCTAATCTTCCTAAGAACCCTGACCAAAGGTGTTCTTATGTTTTTTTTCCTGCTTGGTGTCGTACATTTTTTAGCCTTGAGCTCTATGTACTGTGTAAGCAAGGGTTAGACAGTATGATGCACTGGAATAAAATGAAACAACTAAGTTCAGAAGGCCACTCAGCTTTCCATTTTCATGAGTCTCTTTGACACGCACCATTTATTGCCAAATTCAGAATTCTACCAGCTTCGGATGTCAACCAGCATAGCCGGCTTTTTTCCCTTGTCATATGCAAAAATAACTCGGAAGGCATATTTTATATGTATACCTACCCACGTAAAAGTGTCATTCACACTCTCTCCCTACCCAACATTTGGAACCTACATTGGCATTGCTGCTCGGCTGCTCTCCTTCAAATGAGCAGTTGAGAGTTGTCTGGGTTGTGTAAAATATTTTTAAATGCCTGAACAAATGACAACAATGTTGTATTTGAAATTGCTGTGTCTAGTTCAGTCTGCCTATGATATCTGCAGCCTGAAAAAAAAAACAACTTTCAGTAATCTTTTAAAGCTGCTTATAGAACATTTGATCAACTTTACGAATTTTCCCCTCAGCACCAGCTAACTGACACCATTTAGGAGTTTTCTTTTTCCTCATGATTTTCTGTGGTATGTGGTTATGTTTAATGTTACATAACTTAATAAATGGGGCTTCCCTGGTGGCTCAGCGGGTAAAGCATCTGCCCACAATGTGGGAGACCCAGGTTCAGTTCCTGGGCTGGGAAGATCCCCTGGAGAAGGAAACGGCAACCCACTCCAGTACTTAATAAATAAGCACCCTTATATTCTTTCGATTTGATTGAGATAGTACATCCCCACTCATACATAGACACAAACACTACACTGTTTGCCCTAATGATTTGCCTCTCTATTTTGACAGCTGTGCTTTTCCTTTTCAGTTATCCTGTTACTTAAACTTTGTAGACGTCAAAGAATCATCACATTTGATTTGGAATAGGCCAGTAATTCATTTACTCCCTTCACTCAGCCTTCTCTACCTTCTACATCTGGTAATATTTCTTTTCTCCAATTTTTCAGGGGCAGCTGCTTCCAAAGCTGGTTAAAAATAAGTAGCTTCCTTATGTTTTCAGTGGTATTTGCACACATTTTTGACTGATATTTTTAAAGGAAGAGATTATCATAAAAATATCCTCTAAGAAATATGAAGTGCCTCTTTTAAAATGGAATAAAGCAGTGATATTAGAATATGGATTCTATTCTCTCTTCCAAAAAGTAAATACATGCATCTCTATTATAAGGGTGAAATACAGATATCATTTGAAGAAGGATATTTGAGGTCTTGCTTTGAGCTTTCTTGTATAGTATTAAGTCTTTATTATGTACTATATTATTCAATATAGTAACTTGAAAACATTATTGACAAACAAAAATACAGTATTGAGTTTTGCAAGCAAGTTTTTGAAATGGGCATGCATGATTACTTTTATTTCAATAATGGTTTACATAGGTGTGAGCAGGGACATCCCTTAAGTGTTTCCATGTAAAAATCCCTGTTTTCTTTACAGTACTGGAAATTCACACAATCATAAGCAGGAAAGCCAAGCAGCTGGGTTCTCTTTAATATTAACTAGGTCACATTGTTAAATTAAATATTTGAAGTTTCTGTAATATTCCTGAGGAAACAGAGGCCCTCTAAGGCATCCAGAAAATGCAGAGTTGTTTTAGATATAAAGAAATGTTCACGACTTGTCACAAAAAGAAACCTGGGGCCATGGCAGTGTGTCTTTAGGAACAGACTTCCTTTTCTTCTACAAATAACCCCAAAGCATATGGACATACCTTTACAGAAGTTCTATCAAGAAAACCTGCTGAAAAGCTGTACAGTCCTCTGTTGTTTAAGTGTCTAGCTGGTTTGGTTGGTTAATAATATCTCTTTGGCTTCTTATTTGTTATATATTTATTGATGATTACTTGAAATATTGCTTTCAGTTATGAGGCTTTTTTGGAATGATTTTCAACACACAAAATAAATGGAGCAGAGCTCTGGTACGATGTGTGAACGTTCAGATTTGGTATTTATATTTTTTGCATCAGTCAGCTAATAGGCAAATGTTCCATTTTATATGTGCTATATAGATATTATAGATATATGGTCTAAGAAACAGTGATACATTTTAAATTTATGAGGCTATTAGATCATGTAAGAATCAGCAGATTATCTAAAATATATTAGAACAAACATAGAGGATTGGCTAGGTGGGTAGCATGTGTAATTATCTTTAGCAATGAAAAGGATTTTTTTAAAATTTTTGCTTTAGTTGAGAAAACTGCTTTCTGATATGTTATTAGAACTAGTTAGCAGTGTTACCAGTATTCTCGCCTGGAAAATTCAACAGACAGAAGAGCCTGGTGGGGTAGAGTCCATGAGGTCGCAAAGAGTCAGACATGACCCAGCACACACACACATATCCAGCACTATTAGTAAACAGTGAAAGGGAGAATATAAAAGAAGACTTGGCTTTGAAACATTATTATATCTCAACTTAAAGAATATAATTTTTTTCATGAATTGAAGTTTTTATTTTGTAAATGTCTATAGGTTCGCCCCACACATGGACATAATACTGTGTAATCTATTCTGTGCTGTGTAGAAATTTATTCCCCTGTACCATAGGAAAAAAATATAAAATAGTAATTCACTGGACTGAAACACCCAAGTTGTACTGTTTTTTTAAAGGAGTGCAAATGGCACTGTTGAAATAAAAAGATATATTTAGAAACCAAATAAGCATAGGTATTAAATACAATAAATGCACTTTTATAATAAATAGTGGACATTGCTGCGTTTAGATGGTGTTTGGTCAGTATTTGACTTAGCTTCAAGTTTCATGCATATATTTTTGTCCTTAATGATACTGATGCGTTTATTCTGTCAAGATTAGTTTTTGTGGTGATTGAGAGGGACCTAGATGAGAATTAAAATAAACTTTAACAAAAAAATTAAGAGTAAACAAATCCTAAACCATATTAAAAAATTGCAATGAATTATAATTGGTTTACATATAACAGAGGTTCAAAGCTTTGTCTTGTTTCTCATTCAGTCTTTCAGTTTTCATATTTCTGTAAAAGATAAATGAAACTTTCCAACCTAAGTAGTTTTTGTTTTCAAAACTGTCCGGATTAAATAAGAATACTACTAGGCATACTCTTTACTAGCTGGCTCAACTACCTTTGACCTTTTGAGGGAGTTGTTTATTATAATACAATATTATAAATGATATAATTTTGAATAAATATACATTTCCTGCTTTTAAAAAAGCCTTTATTTTGCATATGGTAAATGCTGAATTTTGTAGTGTGGATCTGTTGCATCTGTGAAATGGAGATTTCTAAAATGTCATCTAAAAATGGACAACAGTAATTTCATTTTGAGAGAAATTGTAGTTAGCCATTTTGGTTAGAACACCTGAAATTTTCTGATACTTGTATGTTTGGGGTTAAAGGGAAAAACACAATTTCATCAAAATTACATTTTCAGTATGTTGTAACTTCTAGACAAGCCTTCAAAGGAGAGCTTGAAAGAAGAAAGTTAACTTTTAAGTCTCACGGAGCAGTGGGAATGATCAATAAGTAAAATAGCATTTTCATGCAAAGTTATTGGATTAAACAAGAAACTAATTATAAAAGCATTAATTTAAATAAATCCTATAAAAATAATTCTGGTTCAAAATATTAAGTAAAATAAAGTTTTCAGTTTAACTTGAAAAAATGCCTACTCAATAAATACACAGTTGTATCTTCTGTGAGTTTCCTCGTTTATCCTATCTGTGGATGAAAAATCATCTAATGAGGGAAAGAGACATCTGGAACCCTTTATAACTGATGTACGACTTTAGCTCAGATGCAGATGATTTTCCTGTGCACAGCTTTTGAGGTTATCATGTCTCTTAAAGTTGCCTCTTTCCCCAGCTCTGTCAGGAGAAGCCCAAGTTTTCTAGCAGCTACTGGAGCATTCTGAATGGGAATAAACGCAGGCAAGCAGAGAATACTCAAAAAGCCAGAGATACCTTCTGCACTTCTTGTTGCCTAAAAGTGCATTTATTCTAAATACAGAAGATGATTTCAAAATGTCAAGAGTTTCTGATATCAAGAGTTAAATATCAAGAAAAGAGGCCATGGGGACTTGGTGGGCAGGGCGGTGATATGTAGTAGCACCAAAATCCTTATCGCTGAGTAATCACTTTTCTCTGAAGATAAGATATACTCTTATTCCCCTTTAGCTTTCCCAGGGGCTCAGCCTTAAAGAATCCACCTGCAATGTAGGAGCTGCAGGAGACATGGGTTCAATCCCTGGGTAGAAAAGACCCCCTGGAGGAGGGAAATGGCAACCCACTTCAGTATTCTTGCCAGGAGGATTCCATGGACAGAGGAGCCTGGTGGGCTATAGTCCATAGGACACGACTCAGTCTACTTAGCACACACAGATGCTCTTATTCCCATTTTTCTAACTGGAAACATAAAAGTATCCACTGGAAACTGTATATGCTTTGTAATCTTTTAGGGAAAAAAATGCTGCATTATACTCGTAAAGACACAATTCACTCAGTTGTGTAGGACTGAAATATTTGCATGCTGATTTATAAGTCCTAAATTTTTTAAAATACATATAATAAGACTTTATTGCTAGAAAATTATTAAATGTTCTTTGTATCTGGGATTCATGGAGAAGACTGGTAATATCCTTTCTGTTGAATCCATATATCTAAACGTTTCATGTAGATGTTTAATGGACAAACCGCATTTAACATGACGAAACTAAATTTCTTTATCTTGAACCTGTTCCTCTCTATAATCTTCCCATCTCACTAAGTCAGTCCTAACCTTCCAGTTTCTAGGGCTTAAAATTTTATAGTCATCCTTTCTCTCTCTTTTTTTAAAAAAAAATCTCAGAACCACATCCAATCTGCTAGCTTGTAGTTTCCACACTCTTATCTACTTCTCTAAACTTTATCATCAGTACCTTGCTCCAAGACCTCACTTTCCACCTGGAATAATAATCTGAAAACTCATCTCCTTGCTTCTGCTCTTGCCCTCTGGAGTCAGTTTCTAACACATTAGCAAGGATGAGCTCAGACGATTTCATTCTTCTGAAAACCCTCTGTAAGAGTAAAAACCAGGGTCCTTACGTTGTGTTTGAGGATTGATAATTTATAAGCACCAGAATAGCAGAAGAACATATTTTCTGATTGGGCTGGCATCATTACCTGAACAATGCCAACACAATTGTTAAGTAATTTTTTGCTTCTGAAGTTCTAGACACTGTACTCTTTCACCCCGACCTTGATTTTTCTTAGGTCATCTCTTAAGCTTTCGTCTACCCTTTATCTTCCTGTCATCTTTGCAATTCTAGGAACTTGTCAAGCATTCCTCCACTTCAAAACTTTCACTCTCTGTGGCTCTTGCCTCTTTCCACCAGATATCCCTGTAACTTTTTCCCTCATCTCCTTAAGATCTTTGCTCAAATGTCACCTTCTTAGAACACTCTGGATTTCCCTGTTTAAGACTACATGGCTCTTTGATTCTTCACTTTTTTTTTTTCTGCTCTATTTCTTCTCCATAGCTTTTATCACCTCCAAATATGCCATAAGGCTTATTTATTTTGGTCACTTTACATTTTCCTCTAATAGCATATGAACTGCACACAGGCAGGGATTTTTGTCTGTCTTCTTTACCTTTGCATTACCAGTGCCTTGAATAGCGCCTGGAATTTAGTAGCAAATCCAAGAAGATTGCATGAATATCTTAATTTGTTGTTTCAGTTAGATATATATTAGCTGATAGTATACATTTGAGAAGGGCTCTTTTTTTTTAAGAATTAAAAAAAAAAAAAATACGTCATCAAAGTGAGAATTTCACCTCTCTGATGATGGTGGAATCATGAGCGAAGAATTACATTCCCTTTCCTCCCAAGTCTGGTTTCCACCCCAGGGCCTATGCTTTATGTCAGTGTATGAGCTTCATCTTTGGAAGCTTTATCTAAGATCATTAAATGTTGTGTCTAAATAATCATGGCTTATATTTATACCTAGAGAGACTACAAGATACCTCAGATGAAAAGTCATTTTGAACTCAAAACAATAGCAAATTGTTCTTAGTTGATGACGCTAGTTAATTCCAATCTTTAAAACCTGAAGAACGTTCAATATGAAAGAAAGATTAAGAGAATATGCGTATATACTTAATTTTCCTGGAAAGGAAAAGAGGAGAAGGAAGGAAATAGATTATGATCATCCTTCCTCTGAAACAATAAATAAGATAAATGAGGAAGTTCTTTTATGTTTCCAAATCTTCTTATCTAGAAATCTATATATTGCAACCACTTAATCTATGAACCCTTTTAACAGAAGTCTTATCGCAGCTGAGTTTTACATTTGATATCTTTTCATATTTTTCACTATCCTGACACCACATGACAGGAATTGATCAGGCTTATATATTCTAACTGCATTTCCAGCTTTCTCCCTTCACCTCTGTATTTCACTTGCAGATACTGTTTTCTGAATTTTACAATCACATTTTTGGTCCTTAACAATTCCCCCAAACTTTTCTTTTCTTTCTTTTTTTCTTTTCTTTTCTTTCTTTTTTTTTTTTTTACTATTTTGACAGATTTCCTCATAGTTTTAGTAAACAGATATCTTAGATACTGGTTCTTGGTGTGACAAGTTTTGATTTTTATCCTTTGCAGTTTTAATTCTTACTAAATTGATGCTGTTCCTTTTCTTCCACTACACCTTTTCCTGTATTACAGTAGTTCAATCCAACAGGGTTATAGTTTTCTACCAGGACTTCTGTTAAGAAGACACTGAAAATAAAAGATTGGTAAGTGGTATTGAAGAAGGAACTAGAAGTTGAAAAATATAGATATTTGACAGTGTTTTCAGAAGACAACCAGTCTTTAGTGACTTTTTGGTGGATATTGTGTGCACTGATACTCAGTGTTGATCATGTTTCTTGTCAATTACTTAAAAATATGGCATTCAGGGATAGTGGATAGTTTGGAAAATCTTCTACAGAGAAGAGACTAAATGGCTCCTGCTCAGAAACGAGGCAGGGTTTTTTTTGTGTTTATATCCTTGACAGTCTGTACAGTGGCTGCCATTTGCCTCTGTGGCCTCCTATTTTGTCAGTTTCAAGAGTGTGTTTAGTACCACTTCAGAAATAAAGAGTTCAAGCTCAGTACATATAGAATATGAAAGATACTATAGGTTGTGTTGTTTTCTACTCAGTTTTATTTTTTTCATGAATTATTTTTATGATTTAATCTTAACAATATGTTGTGTGATAAATGTATTAGTTACATTCACTGTTTAATGCACGTAGAAATTTTACAGAGTAGGTCACTTTTTATTATATTCTTAAGCCCATAGTATCAGTGTTTCATTTAATGTCTAGATTATTTCATTTAATGTCTAGATTATTTCATGCTTTTGTTGATTTCTGAGGACAAATGGACTTCTGTTAAATAAAATGTTGCTAAATGAAATTTCAGATTCTGAAATGTGAATGTGTGTAGCCCTTTAAATCTTTTCATCATAAACTAAATTTTTGTAAATTTAGAAGACACATCATATCAAATAGCTATGAATAATACATTTGTCATTAAACATGGAGACATGAAGCTCGTGTTAGTATTTGAAAGTATAAAATACTTTTAAAAAGACTTTAAACGTGTGGGCATATTTTAATGTTATTTTGAATTTATTTTTGACTCAATCAAATATATTTTATGAGATTGTTATAAACAACAAGTCATTAGAAAGAACTTAGTGACTTCTGGAATGACAGAGTATCTCCAAGCCAGTGTTAGTTATAAAGTCCTCCCCTGAAGCAGTGGAATGGACTGGATGATGATTTCAGTTTATTTCATTTTTAACGTTAACAAACATTTATTGAGCACTTATTCTGTCCCAGGTACTGTCCTAGGCTCCAGAGGTACAGAAGTAAACAAAACTAAGCCTGTGTCCTTCCGAAAGTCTCATTCTAAGGGAGATGACATACAAAAGCAGATAAGCAAAATCATATACTGTCAGTTAGTAGTGTGAGTACGATGAAGACTTACTAGTTTAAGTTGTGTGCTCTCTGGCACTCTGGGCTTCCCTGGAGGTTCAGATGGTAAAGAATATGCCGAGATGCGGGAGACTCGGGTTTGATCTCTGGGTCGGGAAGATCCCCTGGAGAAGGGAATGGTTACCCACTCCAGTATTCTTGCCTCGCGAATCCTATGGACAAAGGAGCCTGGCAGGCTACAGTCTATGGGATCACAAAGAATCAGACACGACTGAGCAACTAACACTTTCTGGCACACTTGTTTCCTCAACTGTGAAAGTGAAAGTGAAGTCGCTCAGTCGTGTCCGACTCTTAGCGACCCCATGGACTGCAGCCCACCAGGCTCCCCCATCCCTGGAATTCTCCAGGCAAGAATACTGGAGTGGGTTGCCATTTCCTTCTCCAATGCATGAAAGAGAAAAGTGAAAGTGAAGTCGCTCAGTCTGTCCGACTGTTAGCGACCCCATGGACTGCAGCCCACCAGGCTACTCCGTCCATGGGATTTTCCAGGCAAGAGTACTGGGGTGGGGTGCCATTGCCTTCCCCTCCTCAACTGTGAAGGAGCACAATACTTGTGAAGGAGCACAATACTTGTACCAAAAACATGAGCTAGATCTCAGTGTATATCCTCTTGTTAATCTGGCCCCTGACTTTTCACGGATATCCATGCTATATGGGGATGGCGGTCAGGACTCTTTGTTTCTTCCCTTCTGCTCCGCACTGGCGGTGGTTGCCAGGGTTGCCCGTGGTCACAGAAAATGCATCTTCCAACCTGCCATTCAGGATCATCCGGCGGTGCCGGCTCCTCCTCAGTTTTGTCACTTTTAAGGGAAATTCCATACCGCTTGAATTTATTATGAGTGAAACATAAGCATGAATTTTCATCAGAAAAGAAGACTAAAGAACCGAAGATAAATGAGTCCTGATAGACTGAGCAATGTAATTTTTCCATTTAATAGGTTACTTTCCCTTATCCACAGGGAGAACCACAGATCTGTGGATTTCCTGGGTGGGTTTGGGTGTATTTCTTCTATGCACCACAGTTAAAGGGAGCTCTGATTGTCCATCCAGAGGTGTTAATTTAGGTAGCATGAAAAGGACTACTTCCTCTTGGTATGTGAAACTTAGTGAGTTTTGCTTTTTTTTATAAATGGGTCATATTATAAAATACTCGGAGAATCTTGTCATGGGTAAGTCTGAAAGTTTGGACAGAGTACAGGATACCATGAATATTGATTATAACTCATCTAGTAGGAGCTGTGAGCAAATAAAAGTTTCTCTTATGAAACAGATAAAAAAAACAGCAAATGACTTCCGTCTTAGAAAAACAAATCACTAAATAAAAGTATCTACATTAGGGCAGGATGGAATGCCAGGTTAATTAATTAAAATAAAAACTGAGTCATCTTTCATATACTTTTCATAAAGGGATATTTCAGGTGGTCAACAATTGATTCTTTTATTTTATTTTATTTTGCTTTACAGTACTCTACTGGTTTTGGCATACATTGACATGAATCCGCCACGGGTGTACACAAACTCCCAAACATGAACCCCCCTCCATCCTCCCACCCCCCATCATCCCTCCGGATCATCCCCATACACCAGCCCCATGCATCCTGCATCCTGCATCGAACACAGACTGTAGTGATGCTTTCTAAGGCCCACTTGACTTCACATTCCAAGATGTCTGACTCTAGATTAGTGATCACATCATCATGATTATCTGGGACGTGAAGATCTTTTTTGTACATTTCTTCCATGTATTCTTGCCACCTCTTAATATCTTTTGCTTCTGTTAAGTCCAGACCATTTCTGTTCTTTATTGAGCCCATCTTTGCATGAAATGTTCCCTTGGTATCTAC
>SJYX01017578.1:27780-44997 GCA_006410675.1 Oreotragus oreotragus | reverse complement strand
TCCGGATCATCCCCATACACCAGCCCCAAGCATCCTGCATCCTGCATCGAATTCATGGGAAAAACCCAGATAATCTATTATGGTTATAATAAAACATCCTGCCTTTGAAAGCAGTAAAGTATTGCCTATTTTTGTGAACTGATATGTTTCTGAAGTCTTTGTAAATTTATTTCTCTCATTGACTATATACTAAAGATTTTAGCTAGAAAAAAATGGTGACTTTTATTCAATTTTCATACAAAAAGGCATTTGAAAGCAATTTTTCTTGTAGAAAGAATTTTAAACCTATTTTGCCACAGTTGCTCTTTCGTCATTTAATGGATGCTATAAACATGGCTTAAATTTTTCTCAAAAATAATAAAGCAAATTATTGATATAATTCAAGACTAAAAAAATCTAAGAATCTGTAGGCATAAATAATTTTAAACTTGGAACAATGATGAGAATATTTGATAATTATTCAATATATTTGATTAATGAACACTGACAAAGAATTGTTAATACCCAAGGAAAAAAAGCAAAAAAAAAAAAAAAAGCTTTCTTATTACTCATGCCTCAGGCATGGCCCCCCTCACCATAACCCAAAACCACCTCTCTTTTTGCTTTCTTTGAGAATAATAGATATTACTACTGGAAGATCCTTTAGAGGTTAAGCAATCCAGATTGCTCATTTTATTAGTGTTTCTATAAATATACTATTACTTATAGTATAATATAATGTTTGTCTTGCTAAAAGTCACAAAACTAGTTAAGTGAAATGCTGGTACTAGAAAGAAGGCTCAACCAATTTGGAGATAATGTTGTTGCTTCCTTGTTCTCCCTACCCTTTCTTATTAAACTATGTTCTGCCTGCATATGATCCCGTTTCATTTTTTTCCATACCAGTTAATGTGCTTGGAATTCTCAACCAGTATTTTATTGGGTAGACATCTACAAATGCAAAAAGCACAATACTCAGGGATATTAAAATTAGAAACAGACTGTACATATCCACTATTCCCAGTCTTTGAAATGATCTTCAGTGAAAGTTGCTCAGTCATGTCTGACACTTTGCGACCCCATGGACGCATGGGGTCCATGGAATTCTCCAGGCCACAATACTGGAGTGGGTGGCCTTTCCCTTCTCCAGGGGTTCTTCCCAACCTCGGGATTGAACCCAGGGATCGAACCCAGGTCTTCCGCATTGCAGGCGGAGTCTTTACCAGCTGAACCACAAGGGAAGACCTTGAAAGGATCTTAGCAATCAACATATGTGGCATAATCCCAGTCCTGCAGGAAGATGAAAGTTTATCAGGCCGATGACTAAAATAGCAATAGTCACTCTACGAAGCCAGCTATCTTGTGTTTAGAAGCATGTGTTTCTTTATTTCAAGAAGAAAATGGGATGGGGAGCACCTGAGCACAATTACTCAGCTTAACTCTTGACTATCTTCTCTACATTTGTCAATGATTGAAGGCAAGTCAAAGATCAGGGAGTTGGTGGCGTTTCCTGTCGTGGTGGCTGCCAATCAACTTTGCGTTGCGTGGGAGAGTCGTGGTACTGTTTGGGAGAGAGCTTCCCACACGCATTTCCCCTAATGTGTTACCTCATTATGTACTTTTTGTCATAGGATTTGCTATAGGAATTTTATGGGCTGCCAAAGAGTCAGGTACAACTTAGTGACTAAACAACAAAAATCTTAATGGATTGGATTTCCTCAAATCTTAAGAGAACGCTGGAGAGAACTATGGGTCTTAATAAATTGGTTAATCTAAGTATACAAAAATACTTAACTCAGTTCACTAAAAGGGAGTAAGAAGATTCTGTTTCAGAATTTACCTGAGATTATTTCAGCATTGCTATTGTTGAGTTTGGAAAATGGTGGCTTTGGAGTTACTTGGTCATTATCACTTTAGTTGACTTTTAAACTGCATTCTTTCATTTTTTAAATTAATTTTAATTGGAGTTTAGATGCTTTACAATGTTGTATTTGTTTGTATTATGCAGCAAAGTGAATAAGCCATATATTAATATATACATATATCCCTCCCTTTCATTTTTTAAAATAATGTGTGAAAATATGGTATTAGACCCATACTGAGAATACTAACATAAATGTTACACACAGTAAACTATCTTAAAATAATGCACTTAAAAAACCATAGTACTCATAATGCAGTTGTATTCAATGTTGAGAGTAATTTAATTTAAATATGGTTTCTCTTTGGGAAACAAAACTATGATGAAAAACAGCATAGTTTCATACATCATACCATAGATTATGATAAATTTCGAATGCAAGTCATTTGAAAGTCAAAAGCTAAATGACAATTGGGAAATTCTTTCAACTCATATCACAGACATAGNTGCAATTGTGTTCAAAGTTGAGAGTAATTTAAATATGGTTTCTCTTTGGGAAACAAAACTATGATGAAAAACAGCATAGTTTCATACGTCATACCATAGATTATGATAAATTTCAAATGCAAGTCATTTGAAAGTCAAAAGCTAAATGACAATTGGGAAATTTTTTCAACTCATATCACAGACATAGAGCTAAGTTCTCTAATTTCTTTAAAATGTTTCTAGAAATTGATGAGAAAAAGAAAAAACTAATAGAAATATGGCAGCTGATTTAAACTTATAGTTCACAGAAAAGAAAATATAGTATCTCTAAAAATATAAAAAGATCCTGTACCAATGCTCAAAATGAGAGAAAGAAAAATTCAGTGGAATAGTCTGATAACACGCCCTCTCTCGAGGAGATGATGGAGAAATAAGTTCTTCCTCACATTGTTTTTAGGATGGATGACCATTGGCAGTATCTTTAAAAACTACAAAAGGAAAGGTATGTACACTCAGCCAATGCACTTTTGAAAATTTAATCCTTCAAACATACTTGCACAAGAGAAGTATTTCATAGGATGTAACTAAATATATTTCCAAGGATGTTCATAGGATAATTGTTCTCAAGAACAAAATATGGAAGAAAATAATGTCTAAAACTACATGCTATATCTATAGAAAAAAATACATGCTATATCTATACTATACGGATCTAATACAAAATGCTTAAATAAACCAGAATACCATACAAACCTAAGAAAATGAGGAAACATTTTCTGTACTAGAATAGAAAGATACATTGTTCAGAAAAATAGCAAGGTACGGAATACTGTACAGTTCAGTTCAGTTCATTTGCTCAGTCATGTCTGACTCTTTGTGACCCCATGGACTACAGCACGCCAGGCCTCCCTGTCCATCATCAACTCCCAGATGTGTATAAGAGACAGCAGCTTATAGCTTTTGCAAAGAGCAAGATCAAATTTTCTCTTCTTTGAATGGCAAGCACAGTTAAAATTATCTGGGGCTGATATTTTCCTTATGTAAATATTTATATTCTTAATAGCATAGCCTCAATGATTTCAGGACTATTGCAATTTTCATTTTCTTGTTGAGTTATTTAGGCTATTGTACAGGCATACCTCATTTTATTGTGGTTTGCTTTCTTATGCTTTGCAGATATTGTGGTTTTCTTTTCTGAACTGAAGGTGTGAGTCAACCCTGCCTCAAGCAAGTCTACTGGATGCATTTTTCCAACAGCATTTTCTTACTTTGTATCTCTGTGTCTCATTTTGGAAACTCTTGCACTATTTCAAATGTTTTCATTATCATTATATGTGTTATGGTGATCTGTGATTAGTGATCTTTGATGGTACCACTATGACTCACTGAAGGCTCAGATGACGGTAAGCATTTTTTAACAATAGAGTATATTTTAATTAAGGTTATGTACATTATTCTTCAGACATAATGTTGTTGCATACATCACAGACTAGGACATAACGTAAGCAAAACTTTTATACTCACTGAGAAAGTAGAAAAATTGTGTGACTGGCTATAATGCATATTCACTTTACTGCAGTTGTCTGGAACTCAACCCGTAATATCTCTGAGTCATGCCTGTCTGTATTTCTTTTTCTAAAATTTTGATCATTTTCAATAAACTCTTCAAACTTATTTACCTAAATTTTATACTAATATCTGTTTTTTGAATACATCGGCTGCATTTGTGTTCACTTCCGCTTCCTATTCCTCATATTAATAATATATCCTTTTTGCTTGTATTGCCACATGCCTTCTTTATATAGCTTAGTTGAAACTGTATTGTACTTTTGCTTCCTATTTCACTAACTCCACTATATTATTTTTCATTTGCTTCTTTCTTTGTGTTAAATTTTGTGGATATTCTTTTTTTTAAATATGAATTCTTACTTGGATTCTGAACTATTAATTCTGAGTCTTTCTAATATTAAAAATTTTTTAAGCTATGATTTTTTTTCTCAGAAAAAGTGTTTTCCTCTTTGTTCCAAAGTATTTTTCATTGTTGCCTCTCACATTTCATCCTTGACATCTGTGGAATTACTGTTTATATGCAGTGAATAGTGGAGATCAAATATCGCCTCCCATCAAGCATCCAACCTTAGTGTTTGGTAGTCCTCACTTCTCTTATTGTTGTATATTTCAAATGTTCCAGCCCCTTTATGTTTCCTTTGCTTTATCTTCTGTACTCTCAGTAATTATCTAAACCAAAACTTTAAATGAAACAGGAATGGCAAGAAATTCCAGATTAATGACCATCATCAGACTTAGAAATCCTTCTTCAGATTCACACACATGTCTTGTTATTTATCATCTGAGAATTTCCCTTATTTTCTTTTCAGTTTAGCACTGTTTAAATTTTTTTAACATATAGCATTTCTTTTTGTTTTGTAAAAATAGAAATTGTTACAATATCTACGTATTAATAGTATAAGGATTGCCATTTTAAGAACTTTTAACTACGTCAGAATAAAAGCTTTGGAATAATGAGTGTAATTTAGTTTTTAAGAAATATATATTCTAGGAACTTTGCTACTCTCCCTGTGATGTGTTTTTTTATCACCAATACTTTTGACATTTTCCTTGATGCAACGTGTTCCAATATTGTACATTAAAAGACAGAAAAGAAAATATTATTAGTGTGGGAAGCTGAAGGGGTTTCCCTGGGGACACTAGTGGTAAAGAACTCACCTGCCAATCCAGTAGATGTTAAGAGATATAGTTCGATCCCTGGGTCGGGAAGACCCCCTGGAGGAGGGCAGGGAAACCCATGGCAGTATTCTTGCCTGGAGAATTCCCGTGGACAGAGAAACCTGGAGGGCTACAGTCCATGGGGTTGCAAAGAGTTGGACATGACTGAAACGACTCAGCACACACACAGAAAGTTGAATACTCACTGATTTAACAGTAGGTGTTCTAGATATTGTAGATACACATAAAGTTAGGTTTTCTCTATTGGTTGGAATTGTTGATAAGTTTCCTTGGAATCACAGTTGCTTAGTCATTTATTTTTCTCTTGCATGTAATTGATGTATTGTTCTAGGCAAA
Source organism: Oreotragus oreotragus (assembly GCA_006410675.1). NCBI lineage: Eukaryota > Metazoa > Chordata > Mammalia > Artiodactyla > Bovidae > Oreotragus > Oreotragus oreotragus. Next base: position 39,587 of record SJYX01017578.1, on the reverse strand, counting down.
ATGCTCTCACATTTCACCTGCTGCCTATGCACTTTTCCATAAATTTAGGTAGCACTTTCTGAGGTCATGTATATACAGAAAATATTCAGCATGGAATCTGTCATTTCCATGGATTCCTTCTGTTTAAATAATTACATAAAAGGTGAAATCCTTTCAGGATTGTAGGGGGTAGTGTTATAGTAAGCAAAATACTTCAGTGGGATTCTGTGTCTAATTTTTCTACTGTTCAGAACCTCCAGATTGTTTCTAAAATAGTTTCTTAACAAAATCATTTTACACCTTTTAGAGTGGATGTACCAGAATCAGGTGATCTCTTATAAGATTTGTCATTTGTGGACCAACAAAAAAATTTGTCACAAGATACTCAGAACCTAAAGTGACTTTCAGATTATTAAATAGCTCTCTACAATTGCTTGGATAAAAAGGTTCAAAGTGGGTATTAATAATACAGATAGAAAATCAGAGACAAACGAAATTAACCACGTCTGCCATGATACCCCAAAATAAGGGTTAGCACAGAAGCCGCTCAGGTCTTATGTCTTTTATGTAAGTTTATTTCTTTTGTGTATGTTTGCTAGAGTTGCTTTACCAAAATACCACAGACTAGGTGGCTTAACAAATAGAAATTTATTTCTCACCATTATGGAGGCTACAAGTCCAAGGTCAAGGTATCTGCATGTTTGGTTTCTTCCGAGGCTTCTTTCCTTGATTTGGGGGTGGCTGGCTTCTTGCTATAAGGTCACATGGTCTTTCCACTGTTCACCCACATCCTTGGTGTTTTTCCATGTCCAGATTTCTTCTTATTAGAGTACCAGTCAGACTAGATTTGAACCTACCCTAACAGCCTCATTTTATTTGAATTACTTCTTTAAAAGCCCTATCTCCAAATACCATCATGTTCTTAGGTCCTGGAGGTTGGGGCCCCAGTGTATGAATTTGGCAGGATGGAGAGAAAGGGAGAATAGAATTCAGATCATAACATCCTTGTTTGTTGTTCACCAACTGTGATAGACATGTCTAGCTTTTAAAATCTTCCTTGTACTTATTAGGGTTATTATGACTATTAAAGAATAAGAAAACATGCAGAACAGTTAGGATAATGCCTGGTAAATAGCAAATGTTAATTACTAGTGTTCATTACTATGGAATGTAGAGTGTGTATTTTTACATTTTAGTAAAAATTGTGAAATACCAAGTGTTCTGAAGATATCAAGAAAGTATGTGCATGCTGTTGCTTTGGTCGTGCCCGACTCTTTGCGACCCTATTTACGTTAGCTCGCCAGGCTCCGCTCTTCATGGGATTTTCCAGGCAAGAATACCAGAGTGGGTATTGCTCTTCCCCAGTGGGATCTTCCCAACCCAGGGACTGAACCTGAGTCCCTGAATTCTCCTGCACTGGCGGGTGAGTTCTTTACCACTAGCACCACCTGGGATGCTCTAATGTTCATGTATGCTATTTCCTTATTGATCTGTCAAGTTGTCCTATCTGTTGTTGAAAATGAAGGTTTGAAGACCCCAACTGCTACTGTTGAACTGTCTATTTCTTCCTTCAGTTCTGTCGGTTTCCTGTCATGTATTTTGGGGCTCTACTATCACGAACCTGAAGGTTTACAACTGGTACGTTTTCAGTGAATTGGCCCTTTTATCATTATAAACGGACATGCGTGTCAAGGAGAACATCTATAGCTGAAAGCCATAAACATTCTGTGCCTCTTTTGCTTCTGATCCCTTCACCTATTACATTGCTAAGTGTGGTAGCCTTTTCCTGGCCTTGGAGCCCAGTTTGAGAGAGAGGAAGCTACTACAGTGCTTTTGATCAGTGTGTACTGCTAAATCCATCCCATGTGCTCTTGCCACCAGTAACTGGAGTAGTTCTTTGAAAAATATAGCTTTTGCAAAGAGCAAGATCAAATTTTCTCTTCTTTGAATGGCAAGCACAGTTAAAATTATCTGGGGCTGATATTTTCCTTATGTAAATATTTATATTCTTAATAGCATAGCCTCAATGATTTCAGGACTATTGCAATTTTCATTTTCTTGTTGAGTTATTTAGGCTATTGTACAGGCATACCTCATTTTATTGTGGTTTGCTTTCTTATGCTTTGCAGATATTGTGGTTTTCTTTTCTGAACTGAAGGTGTGAGTCAACCCTGCCTCAAGCAAGTCTACTGGATGCATTTTTCCAACAGCATTTTCTTACTTTGTATCTCTGTGTCTCATTTTGGAAACTCTTGCACTATTTCAAATGTTTTCATTATCATTATATGTGTTATGGTGATCTGTGATTAGTGATCTTTGATGGTACCACTATGACTCACTGAAGGCTCAGATGACGGTAAGCATTTTTTAACAATAGAGTATATTTTAATTAAGGTTATGTACATTGTTCTTCAGACATAATGTTGTTGCATACGTCATAGACTAGGATATAACGTAAGCAAAACTTTTATACGCACTGAGAAAGTAGAAAAATTGTGTGACTGGCTATAATGCATATTCACTTTACTGCAGTTGTCTGGAACTCAACCCGTAATATCTCTGAGTCATGCCTGTCTGTATTTCTTTTTCTAAAATTTTGATCATTTTCAATAAACTCTTCAAACTTATTTACCTAAATTTTATACTAATATCTGTTTTTTGAATACATCGGCTGCATTTGTGTTCACCTCCGCTTCCTATTCCTCATATTAATAATATATCTTTTTTGCTTGTATTGCCACATGCCTTCTTTATATAGCTTAGTTGAAACTGTGTTGTACTTTTGCTTCCTATTTCACTAACTCCACTATATTATTTTTCATTTGCTTCTTTCTTTGTGTTAAATTTTGTGGATATTCTTTTTTTTTAATATGAATTCTTACTTGGATTCTGAACTATTAATTCTGAGTCTTTCTAATATTAAAAATTTTTTAAGCTATGATTTTTTTTCTCAGAAAAAATGTTTTCCTCTTTATTCCAAAGTATTTTTCATTGTTGCCTCTCACATTTCATCCTTGACCTCTGTGGAATTACTGTTTATATGCAGTGAATGGTGGAGATCAAATATCGCCTCCCATCAAGCATCCAACCTTAGTGTTTGGTAGTCCTCGCTTCTCTTATTGTTGTATATTTCAAATGTTCCAGCCCCTTTATGTTTCCTTTGCTTTATCTTCTGTACTCTCAGTAATTATCTAAACCAAAACTTTAAATGAAACAGGAATGGCAAGAAATTCCAGATTAATGACCATCATCAGACTTAGAAATCCTTCTTCAGATTCACACACATGTCTTGTTATTTATCATCTGAGAATTTCCCTTATTTTCTTTTCAGTTTAGCACTGTTTAAATTTTTTTAACATATAGCATTTCTTTTTGTTTTGTAAAAATAGAAATTGTTACAATATCTACGTATTAATAGTATAAGGATTGCCATTTTAAGAACTTTTAACTACGTCAGAATAAAAGCTTTGGAATAATGAGTGTAATTTAGTTTTTAAGAAATATATATTCTAGGAACTTTGCTACTCTCCCTGTGATGTGTTTTTTTATCACCAATACTTTTGACATTTTCCTTGATGCAACGTGTTCCAATATTGTACATTAAAAGACAGAAAAGAAAATATTATTAGTGTGGGAAGCTGAAGGGGTTTCCCTGGGGACACTAGTGGTAAAGAACTCACCTGCCAATCCAGTAGATGTTAAGAGATATAGTTCAATTCCTGGGTCGGGAAGACCCCCTGGAGGAGGGCAGGGCAACCCATGGCAGTATTCTTGCCTGGAGAATTCCCGTGGACAGAGAAACCTGGAGGGCTACAGTCCATGGGGTTGCAAAGAGTTGGACATGACTGAAACGACTCAGCACACACACAGAAAGTTGAATACTCACTGATTTAACAGTAGGTGTTCTAGATATTGTAGATACACATAAAGTTAGGTTTTCTCTATTGGTTGGAATTGTTGATAAGTTTCCTTGGAATCACAGTTGCTTAGTCATTTATTTTTCTCTTGCATGTAATTGATGTATTGTTCTAGGCAAAATGCTCTCACATTTCACCTGCTGCCTATGCACTTTTCCATAAATTTAGGTAGCACTTTCTGAGGTCATGTATATACAGAAAACATTCAGCATGGAATCTGTCATTTCCATGGATTCCTTCTGTTTAAATAATTACATAAAAGGTGAAATCCTTTCAGGATTGTAGGGGGTAGTGTTATAGTAAGCAAAATACTTCAGTGGGATTCTGTGTCTAATTTTTCTACTGTTCAGAACCTCCAGATTGTTTCTAAAATAGTTTCTTAACAAAATCATTTTACACCTTTCAGAGTGGATGTACCAGAATCAGGTGATCTCTTATAAGATTTGTCATTTGTGGACCAACAAAAAAATTTGTCACAAGATACTCAGAACCTAAAGTGACTTTCAGATTATTAAATAGCTCTCTACAATTGCTTGGATAAAAAGGTTCAAAGTGGGTATTAATAATACAGATAGAAAATCAGAGGCAAACGAAATTAACCACGTCTGCCATGATAGCCCAAAATAAGGGTTAGCACAGAAGCCGCTCAGGTCTTATGTCTTTTATGTAAGTTTATTTCTTTTGTGTATGTTTGCTAGAGTTGCTTTACCAAAATACCACACACTAGGTGGCTTAACAAATAGAAATTTATTTCTCACCATTATGGAGGCTACAAGTCCAAGGTCAAGGTATCTGCATGTTTGGTTTCTTCCGAGGCTTCTTTCCTTGATTTGGGGGTGGCTGGCTTCTTGCTATAAGGTCACATGGTCTTTCCACTGTTCACCCACATCCTTGGTGTTTTTCCATGTCCAGATTTCTTCTTATTAGAGTACCAGTCAGACTAGATTTGAACCTACCCTAACAGCCTCATTTTAATTGAATTACTTCTTTAAAAGCCCTATCTCCAAATACCATCATGTTCTTAGGTCCTGGGGGTTGGGGCCTCAGTGTAAGAATTTGGCAGGATGGAGAAAAAGGGAGAATAGAATTCAGATCATAACGTCCTTGTTTGTTGTTCACCAACTGTGAGAGACATGTCTATTACCCTAACAGCCTCATTTTATTTGAATTACTTCTTTAAAAGCCCTATCTCCAAATACCATCATGTTCTTAGGTCCTGGAGGTTGGGGCCCCAGTGTATGAATTTGGCAGGATGGAGAGAAAGGGAGAATAGAATTCAGATCATAACATCCTTGTTTGTTGTTCACCAACTGTGATAGACATGTCTAGCTTTTAAAATCTTCCTTGTACTTATTAGGGTTATTATGACTATTAAAGAATAAGAAAACATGCAGAACAGTTAGGATAATGCCTGGTAAATAGCAAATGTTAATTACTAGTGTTCATTACTATGGAATGTAGAGTGTGTATTTTTACATTTTAGTAAAAATTGTGAAATACCAAGTGTTCTGAAGATATCAAGAAAGTATGTGCATGCTGTTGCTTTGGTCGTGCCCGACTCTTTGCGACCCTATTTACGTTAGCTCGCCAGGCTCCGCTCTTCATGGGATTTTCCAGGCAAGAATACCAGAGTGGGTATTGCTCTTCCCCAGTGGGATCTTCCCAACCCAGGGACTGAACCTGAGTCCCTGAATTCTCCTGCACTGGCGGGTGAGTTCTTTACCACTAGCACCACCTGGGATGCTCTAATGTTCATGTATGCTATTTCCTTATTGATCTGTCAAGTTGTCCTATCTGTTGTTGAAAATGAAGGTTTGAAGACCCCAACTGCTACTGTTGAACTGTCTATTTCTTCCTTCAGTTCTGTCGGTTTCCTGTCATGTATTTTGGGGCTCTACTATCACGAACCTGAAGGTTTACAACTGGTACGTTTTCAGTGAATTGGCCCTTTTATCATTATAAACGGACATGCGTGTCAAGGAGAACATCTATAGCTGAAAGCCATAAACATTCTGTGCCTCTTTTGCTTCTGATCCCTTCACCTATTACATTGCTAAGTGTGGTAGCCTTTTCCTGGCCTTGGAGCCCAGTTTGAGAGAGAGGAAGCTACTACAGTGCTTTTGATCAGTGTGTACTGCTAAATCCATCCCATGTGCTCTTGCCACCAGTAACTCATCCTTGGTGTGGCTGCAGCCCACCAAGGCAAATGGGAATTGGAGAATAGCTAGTGTTTTGAAACTGAACTAGAAATCAGAGGAGACCATATCTTCTCAGTTTGCATTGACTGTTATTGAACAAAACTGAATATCATGACAAACAAGTCTCACAATACTGATGAAAGCTGAAGTAGTATTGGTCACCAGGTCTGCTGTCAATATTGTCAGCAGTACAAACAGTGAAATAATTATTGATTAATAATCATTAAAGACATTGGATTATATAGCTTTACCTTATTTATTAATAGATAGCACATTCTACTTTTTAAATGTTCTTAATAAACATGGAGGGACTTCCCTGGTGGTTCAGATGGTAAAGAATCTGCTTGCAATGCAGGAGACCCAGGTTCAATCCCTGAGTTGGGAAGATCCCCTGGAGAAAAAAATGATAATCAATGCCAGTGTTCTTGCCTGGAGAATTCCACAGACAGAGAAGCCTGGTGGGCTATAGTCCATGGGGTCACAAGGAGTCAAACATGACTTAGCAACTAACACCCACACACACAGATTAAACGTGGAAGAAGAGAGAATATATTATGTGCAGTACTTTTTTAATGTAAGAAGCTATTTTAACTTATACTTCAATTTGATGAAAGCAAAGACTGTGTGAAGTTGAGTTCAGAGTAATAAATGGAAAAAGTAGGATTGAAAGAATTGGGTATCTAATGCTCAATAATTAATGAGCAATAGCTAATGTAAATTATTTCTACTGCAACTTTCTGCTGTTGGAAGATATCTTGACATTAGCCCAAATTAACTTAATCAGGATATTCTGTTTTTTATATTTCTCATTAATAGAAATGTTTTAACGTAGCATGTTTTCCTGTGAAGCATATCAGTCATGTCATATATAACGTGTATTATGTAATCCAAGCAATTAGATTGTTTAAGTGTTATTGAAAATTGATTTTGCCACTTTATAGGGATAAAAAATCCCTCTCTATTATGTTTATTTTGTACAATGTGATCTTCACCATTGACACATTTGCAAAATGTGTTAGTAGAAGGAAAACTGAAGACATAGATCTCATAAAACAGAGCTATCTGCAATGTTGACATGCTCTTAGTTCAAGGTAGTGAATGGTGATGTGAAAGTTCTGGTGGGTGTATATAACTACTTCTATTTCCTAGTGAAGCTAAGTGAAAAAAAGGAATTGAAGATAAGGATGGACATTCTCATAAAACATATTCAAGTGTATTATCTCAACATTATATATCTTATCTCAAGCTACTTGGAGGTGATAACCAAGAAGTGTCTTTTAATGTACCTAATAACTGAGAAGAAATGTGGCACATGTTATATGTGTTAAAGCTGTTTGAAGATTTGGTTTTAAGCAAAAATATTTTATAAAAGAAAAATGTGAGAAACCAATGTTCTCGTCACTTACTATTCATAAGTTTACTTAACATACATACAATCTTCATAGAGCAGAGAATGGGACATTGGGGGATGGGTTTCTTGCTCGCTTTAACGTAACAGGTTTGTTGAGTGAAAAAAAGTCATAATCAAGTGCTTATTTTTAACTCTAATTTTAGAAAATCTCTTACATTGATTCCATTTATCTAACCTTATTAGGTTGCTTATTCATTGAGATGACATAGTAGGAAAAGAAAAGATATTTAACAGATTTCTGGGAACACTAACAATTGAAACCAACCTTTACTTGGTTGATTATATTAACCATATGGCCTCTACCAGTTTTCCAAGGGCAAACGAGAACATAGATTTTGAAAACAAAAAGAAGCACAAATAAAGACGTGCGATATATAAAAAATATTTTGAATGATTTTTACATATTTTCCTGGTTAGTCTCTCTGTAATAAGAAGTGAGACATTAACACACGTTGAATCATTTGTTTCTGTCTATAACTAGATGACTGATATTAGTAGTAGATCAGTTGAGAAACTGCCTAGAAAGATGTTCTGTATGTGACCCAAAAATATTCTTGACATAAATCGGAAAAATTTAAATTGTCCCTGCTCCCACTTGCAAGTGGTAGAGATGGGGAACATTTCTTTGTAGCACAATATCTCAGTTGGGTAGTTGTTTTGTTTGCTTTGAAATTTACGTGACAGCAGAAATTTGGCAGGTTGCTACAGTGAGTTTAAATTCTGAAAATAAATAATTCATGATGTAGTGTTGTTTATGGGAAATTAACCTGGATTTTCAACTCTTTGCTGTACCTCCCAAGTGATTTCTAAATAGAAAATAATTGCATAAAAATGCTGAAATGAAAATAGAAACTATAGAACAGTTATTTATTAATTTTTTAAGACTAAAAATCCTGCTTTATCTAATTAAAGTGAATCAGTAAGGGAATCCATTTGATATACAATACTTAGAAAAACAGGTCATCCATTTATAGCAATACTTATAAGCAACAAAATAACTAGAATGATCACAGTATTTTTTAAAATCCTTTTAAAAGCATAGCTGGGCAAGCAAGAAAATTAAGGAAATATTCAAGAAAGTAAAAGTACTGAAGTGCTTGAATTATACTGGGTGGTGAGTTTGTGGAACGTTGGGGTGAGAAGTATGTGGCTGCTACTGCTGCTAAGTTGCTTCAGTGGAGTCTGACTCTGTGCGACCCCATAGACAGCAGCCCACCAGGCTCCCTCATCCCTGGCATTCTCCAGGCAAGAACACTGGAGTGGGTTGCCATTTCCCTCTCCAATGCATGAGAGTGAAAAGTGAAAGTGAAGGCGCTCAGTCATGTCCAACTCTTAGCGACCCCGTGGACTGCAGCCTACCAGGCTCCTCCGTCCATGGGATTTTCCAGGCAAGGGTGCTGGAGTGGGTTGCCATTGCCTTCTCCAGACACTTCTGGAGGTGGTTTGCTGTTTTATTTGGCTTTGGCTGTAAAAGTTTAATGAGAATTTGGGTCCAGAGAAGGGGTGGTGAATCAGAAATAAGATCCTGCACTGAGCTAAGCCCCTCTCAAAGGGTTATAATCTTATTAAAAGAGTAGACTAGCTACTTCTTTAGTAAATCCACCCTCATAAGGAAACTTATGGGTAGTAGTCTGAGCCATGGTGGGAAAATATGTTTGAGTCATGAGAATTCATAACTATGTGGATTTAGGGTTCTAATTTATTTCATATGAGTGGTCCAAAAAACAATAATCAGAAATAACATTTAAATAGTAATATTAGATAGGGGTACCCCAAGAGTGTCTGGCAGAAGCATAAGGATAACCATTCTAAGCCAAACTCATACTTCCCAGGACTTCAAAAGAATCTTGACGATAAATTCATAATATAAAATATAAAACCCATAAGGAAAAATTTTACCATGAGCAAGAATAATAATTTCAGATATTAGAACTGTCAGATAAAGATTATAAAATTAGTAAGCATGCCTACCAATTTATTTATTCAGTATTCTGAGTTAGCATAAGGATAACCATTCTAAGCCAAACTCATACTTCCCAGGACTTCAAAAGAATCTTGACGATAAATTCATAATATAAAATATAAAACCCATAAGGAAAAATTTTACCATGAGCAAGAATAATAATTTCAGATATTAGAACTGTCAGATAAAGATTATAAAATTAGTAAGCATGCCTACCAATTTATTTATTCAGTATTCTGAGTAGATTAACAACTTTTTTTTTTGACTCATGTGTTAAGAATTTAGATGTGAAAATGAAACTTCAAAATTTCATTATTAGAACTGTCAGATAAAGATTATAAAATTAGTAAGCATGCCTACCAATTTATTAATTCAGTATTCTGAGTAGATTAACAACTTTTTTTTTTTGACTCATGTGTTAAGAATTTAGATGTGAAAATGAAACTTCAAAATTTCAGAAGAAAATATAGATGAATATCTTGATGCCAGGATAGGAAAGAATTTCTGAACTCCCTCTCTTTAAACTTGTAAAAGAAAAGAGTGATATTTGATTACATTAAAATTAAAATTCTCTATACACCAATAGGTAAACTTATTAAATTATAAACTGTAAACAAATTTATTTATGATGAGCTAGAGTCTAGTAAGATCTGTTTGCCATGAATCTGAATTGAGAATATAGAAGTAATTTCTAAAAATTAATAAGGTAGATAATGGCATAGAAAACTGAGCAAAGGATTTAAGAGAAAAAGAAAGCTGAGAAGCACATATGAGATGCTTACCAGAGAGCAGGAAATGTGAGTTAAAATAATATGATGCTAGCATCACACCCTGAGAGATTGGAAAAAACAAAAATATTTTATAATAACACATTTCGGTGAAGTTGTTGGGGGGATATGACAAGTGCCACCATTGTAAAGGGCAATTTGGCAATATTTCATAAAGTTGGAGATATGAGATCCCTTCACTCTTATGAGCATATTCTCAATGGGATTTAGGACATTCTACTCCAAAATATGGCACCGGGGCATACTGACTATTTCAAGCTAAAAGGGTTTGAGAAAACAGCAGACTAAGGAAGGTTACTGATCATCCCCCTACTCTCTCCTGGAACGCTCAAAAAGTCCTCATGTGTGAGGTATCCTACCTATACCCAGACAAAAGGAGCATTCTAATCTTTGAAGACAAAGGAGTTGCAAGAAAAATCCCAACACAGTCCTCGCTAAGCTTTCCGCGGTTTATTACACTTCACTCATACTCTTTGACCTATTATATCACTTCACAACTGTCCACTCTATTAAACCTCAGATAAAATGCTCAGGCTTAAACATTTCTTTGGGCCTTCGTTTCCTTATGAAGGCTTCTGTGTCACATACAGCTTATATTAAGTAAATTTGTGTGGTTTTCTATTTTTAATTTGTCTTTATCAGTTTAGTTTTTTGACACTTTCAGAAACCCTAAGAGGGTCAAAGAAAATTTTTCCTCCTCTACAGTTTGTAAAGAAATTTTGAGCATTCACACAATAAGCGAGGTACAAAATCCTCCATCAGTGTTGTTTGTACAAGTTAACAAACTGAAAATAATCTAAATGTCCATCAAGTGAAGAATGAATATGTTGTGATATAGTCAACCCTAGTATACTATATAACAATTATAATAAAATATCTGGAGCTAAATGTATGAAAGGAAGTTTGGGACTGATAGTTATATTACAATGCCACTTGTGTGAAATTTAATAATAAGAAAAGGAACAGTCTTTTCTTATTAAGACTAGCAATATTCATAATAAGAACAGCAATATTCACATGAAGCAAAAGTATAAAAATACACATGATGGTGAGAAAATAAAGCAAAATAATAATTGCCTGTGGGGATAGAAAGAAGGAACTATGATCAAGCAAAGATTCACAGGAGTTTCAAATGTGTCTCTAGTATTACATTTCTTTTTAAAAGAACAGTATTTCTCTTAAAAGAACTATCTTAAGAGAATTTGTTTTGATTAATTTGAAACAACACCCGAGTATTCATTTGACTATTTTTCATATTTCCCTATATATTTGAAATATTTCACTATACAAAGGAAAATTTTTTTATCCTATTTACTAAATGAGTTATTGGTCTGATAATTAAATAATTTTAATGCCACTTTTATTAACCTGCCTAAATGACTGACATGACTTAATGTTTTCTAGGCCCTATAAAATTTGGCTACATTAGTCTTTGGCCCCACCGCTGGGGGCCTTCTTCTTGGAAGCTGCTTATAGCATAATGTTCATTCACTATTCCAGTATGCCAACAGGGTCAGGGAGATTGAGCCTCATCAAATGATTAGCCTGCAA
>SJYX01017578.1:8417-18932 GCA_006410675.1 Oreotragus oreotragus | reverse complement strand
CTTGTGCTTCTTCCAGCCCACCGTTTCTCATGATGTACTCTGCATATAAGTTATATAAGCAGGGTGAAAATATACAGCCTTGACGTACTCCTTTTCCTATTTGGAGCCAGTCTGCTGTTAAGATCCCTCTTAAAAATATGTTTATTTCAGTTTATAACAACTTACCTGTTTCTGGTGTGTGAGTCAATGTTTGCACATCGGTCTGTCAAACTGACACAGTGGGCTTCCCTGGTGGCTCAGACCTCCTCTCCAGATTTTGATACAAATTTGTGGAGATTTATACAAGGCATTATTTAATCCTAACACAATTTTCATTTGCACTGTTAAATGGATATTTTTCAGGAAAGTCATAGAGGAGTATGTTTGTTTATGCTTTTCTATAAACAAGTCATGTCGCTTTTCTGTTTACAAGTTCATGAACCTTGACCTTGAAATGCAGGAAATTTAAATTTCTTCTTCTCACTCTTAAGAAAATATTTTTTCCTGGAGTCTAGGATGTCATTCTAAGTTTTGATTAAAAAATATATTTATTTTATATAATAATTGTAAATAATTTTTGCAGGTGCCATTATAATAAAATTGGTTCTTTGCTGATCTCTATCAAGTTGTTTAAAATAATTTATTGCCTTGCTTTAAATGATTTGGTCCATGAGAAATTTAAGAGCTCAAGGTGAATGCCTCACCTGAGTCTGTATTCAATAAATATTTATTAAATTAAAAATAATATGCTCATTAATTGTAAGTGCCCTTTAATAAAGTTATTTTATCAAATTATGGGGAAATCACAATACCAAATACAAAAAGCAAAATCAATCTAAGTAAGCTGCATAACCACTCTTGCTTTTGTTCCTGTAAAATAATAAGATTACTGTTGGGCTAGACTCCTTTGGCATCCTTTGTGATTCTTACAAATTGTTGCTTGATTGATTGCTCTGTAGGTTATCTAAAAAAATAAAACCCAGGGGCAGGGAGAATTCACTGTTTCTTCTGTGACAAGCTGTCATTTCAGTTCAACTCACAAGATACACATTGGGCATCTAATATTTAGTGGGTCTCATCTAGTTGCTAGGATATATGAATAAGAAATATCTTTTATCTCCCGTAACCTAGTGAGGGAGACAGACAGACAATCACCAGTAAGTGACATGCAGCGTAATAACTAGTAGAATCTGGGAGGGCTGTTGAGGAAGCGACTTTTTCTGAATAAGATTAGAGTGAGTACTTAGTAGCTCAGTTGTGTCCAACTCTTTTCCACCCCATGGACCGTAGCTCACCAGGCTCCTCTGTCCATGGAATTCTCCGGGTTAGAACCAGAGTGGGTAGCCATTCCCTGCTCCAGGGGATCTTCCTGACCCAGGGATTGAACTGCTTATGCCAGTTCCTGAAGCCTGAGAAAATCATTTTCCAGGTAGACTAATGGAGAAGGACATTCATGCCTAGGGAAAAGCATGGGCAGAGCCGTGACCAGAGATTGATGTGTGATGTCTTTCTTGCTGGGCAACAGCGACCCACCAAGAATGGCTATAATGTGAGGCTTGGTGGGGACAGTGTGGAGGCAAGTTAGGAAAAGCAAACTGTCATGAGCTTGTGGGCCAGGTGGTAGGTGGGCGTGGGGAGGCGGGGAGTAGTGCTTACTCTCTTTCTGCTCCGGAAAGTGGAAAGCAAGCAGAGGCTTTTAAATTAGAAGCAGATAGGATCTGAGTTCAGATGCAGATAAATCATCTCAATCTGTTTATTCTTCCTTTCATTAGATTCCTTTGCATTTTCCTTTTAGAGAAAACCTGGTTTCCATACGGCTATACTTTACTCAGGAGAGCAATTACCTGGCAGTACTCAAAGCAGAACACTAAACGTGGGAAAATGGGAAATGGGGAGAGAATTTATATAACCAGGAATTAAAATGAATATTGAAAGGTCATGCTCTGCCCTTTGCCTCTTGAGATGAGTAATTCTAGGCACAAGAATCAGAGTTGACATATCTTATAGCCTTAAGGATAATAATACTGAGATTTGTTCACAGCACGGTGTGCCTCTCATTGCTCGCTCATCAGACAAGTCTCCTCCTTTGGCACTCTTGAGTGTGGACCCCTCACTTCAATCCTTCATAATGAATTTCAGGACCTAGAATTCACTATGCTTTCCTCCTTCTGTGCCTTTTAAAAAAATGACATATCTTATAGCCTTAAGGATAATAATACTGAGATTTGTTCACAGCATGGTGTGCCTCTCATTGCTCGCTCATCAGACAAGTCTCCTTTGGCACTCTTGAGTGTGGACCCCTCACTTCAATCCTTCATAATGAATTTCAGGATCTAGAATTCACTATGCTTTCCTCCTTCTGTGCCTTTTTAAAAAAAGTTATTTAATTTTAATTGAAGGATAATTGCTTTATGATATTGTGTTGGTTTCTGTCATACACCAACATGAATCAGCCATGGTATACATACAAATGGGATTCCCTCGTAACTTAGTCAGTAAAGAATCTGCTTGCAGTGCAGGAGACCTGGGTTCAATTCCTGGGTTGGGAAGATCCCCTGGAGAAGGAAATGGCAACCCACTCCAGTGTTCTTACCTGGGAAATCCTATGGACAGAGGAGCCTGGCAGACTATAGTCCACAGGGTCGCAAGAGTTAGACACAGCTTAACAACTAAACCACCACCACATACATGCATATGTCCCCTGCCTCTTGAACCTCCCTCCCATCTTCCACTCCATCCCACCCCTCTAGGTTGTNTAACTTAGTCAGTAAAGAATCTGCTTGCAGTGCAGGAGACCTGGGTTCAATTCCTGGGTTGGGAAGATCCCCTGGAGAAGGAAATGGCAACCTACTCCAGTGTTCTTACCTGGGAAATCCTATGGACAGAGGAGCCTGGCAGACTATAGTCCACGGGGTCGCAAAAGTTAGACACAGCTTAACAACTAAACCGCCACCACATACATGCATATGTCCCCTGCCTCTTGAACCTCCCTCCCATCATCCACTCCATCCCACCCCTCTAGGTGTCACAAAGCTCTGGTTTGAGTTCCCTGAGTCATACAGCAAATTCCGACTGGCTATTTTAATATGGTAAGTGTATATATTTCATGCTACTTTCTTTGTTGTTCTTCTCTGCCTTTTAATATGTCAATCACTAAAGTTGTCTTATCCTCCAATGCTTTTTTCAAAACTGGATATTTCTTATTTATTTTTCAAGATTCAGTTCAAATATCATCTGCTCTGGGTGACCTTCCCTGTACATTTGCAATCTGGGTTAAAAATTCCCTTATGTGCCTCAAGGTCATCCTGTGTATATTTGGATAATATGACTCTTTCAATTGTAGTGAAGTTGTTTAACTTTTTCCCATGTTAAACCTCAAGCTTTTGGTAATCAGGCACTGTGTCCTGCCTTTATATTCTCAATGGCATATACTTAGAAGATCCCAAACTTGCTAAATCTGATGAAACAGGATGAGATGGAAGAAATGAATGGATTAATTGAACTTGATTTTTTAAATAAAATCTACCAATAATATAATTTTGACGTTACATAACTTGTTTGATCTCCTTGGAGTCCAAGACTCTCAAGAGTCTTCTCCAGCACCACAATTTGACAGTATCAATTCTTCGGTGTTCAGCCTTTTTTATGGTCCAATTCTCACCTCTGTACATGACTACTAGAAAATCCATCTAGGTAATGTGTGTCAAATAGTTGATTTTCTTTCTTTTCTATTAGCCAGTTTGGGGCATTGGGAACTTGAATCTAAATCCAAAAGCAATTAGCAACATTTTCTGAAATAAATATAAACTTAATTGCTTTGGGGACCATATAATTTAATAATGTCCACTAGTGATGAACTCGAGAAAAAGTGAGGAACACCCATTTGGCTATGATGATAAAGGAAAGGACAGGGAAATGAGCTGCATCTGAAACAGGGTAATAGAAATAAATATCTATGGAATTAAACCTGTGTAAGGAAGACTTTAAGCCTGGAAGGGTTTAGATGTAGTAAAAAATAATAGGGATCGTGGTCTGATGATCTCAATGTGTGTGTGCTAAGTTGCTTCAGTCTTGTCAGACTCTTTGGGACCTAATGGACTGTAGCCTACTAGGCTCCTCTGTCCATGAGATTCTCCACGCAAGAATATTGGAGTGGGTTGCATGCCCTACTCATGAAATCGAACCCAGAAATCGAACCCATGTCTCTTATATCTCCTGTATTGGCAGGTGAATTCTTTACCTCCAGTGCCACCTGGGAATGGGTCATATGAATAATTGCTTCAGGGGACAGAGAGGTAAAGTGGCTGAAAGAATGGATGTTGTGGTCAGAGGAGGAAATTGAAATGGGTGCTTTGGGAGTGGCTAAATTTCCTAAGAAGGCAGAGTTCATGTAATAGGGGGAGTAGGTGGCTAGGTGAGGTGGAGGAGATCATCAGGAAGTTTAGTTAACATGAAGATTGTTGGTCTGTTCATGTGGCTGTTGTATTTACCTGGATGGTCACAGTAGCTAAAGTGAGGATGAAGATTGTGCTTAAGGCTTCAGTTTCTCCTTGAAACTGCTGAAACTGGATGATATGGGTCTCAGAGTTCTGGAACATGGGAGACTTGGATGCAGCTACTGGAAACCAGGAGGACACAAATCCCACTGCTTAGCCCAATGCTTAATCACTGGGAGTGTGGGAGGGAAGATAAACAGACCACAAAATAAAAGCACCTTGCCTGAGTAGAAAAGGGAAATTACATTTTCTGGGAATATCTAGGTTTCAGTTAAGGTCATTTTTTAATAACAGACAATTTAGGGGAATATCAGTGTTCATTGTGGAAGGTTTGAGATAGAAGATTGGAATGAGACATTGGCTCAAGAGAAAATATGTTAAAAGCATTGTGGGGATGAGAGCCGAAAAGCTGATGAATGATCTGAAAGACTTGGCCTCTGGGCAGTGACAATATAAACAGGGAAGAGAGATACCAAATCCTTGGTTCTGATTGTGTCTTGGGTGTAAGCAATCTTATGAACTGATGGAAGCAGCTGCAGTTGAGAAGCCAGGGCTAATAATTGCTGTGTAGGACTAAGGTTCCAGTGGCCAAGTGTTGTCACCTGCAGTGGGGAGAATAATGCTGGCCGCAGCGGTCCATGATGGTTTACTGGGAGTCAAGTGATTCTTCCTGGGGGACAGCTTGTCTAAGTGAGTTCTGTTAAATTCCTGCATTAGGTGGACATCCTAAAGGACTGATCAGAACTCTCCTTGGCTTTCAGATGACTAGGACCAAATACTCCTTGAGGCAGCCTGTAGGGTCCCAGCACATCCATCTGTGTGCTTGTCTCCAGGAATCTCCAGCAGCATGGGAGAAAGTTTTCAGAAAATACAGACTTAACACTATGAGAAAATATCCCTTTAAGTTACATACTGCAAAACATGACTTTTTTTATACGCTGAACATAAATTGGAGAATTTTGTTAATACCTAGAGAATAAGTTTGAGCTTGAAATATAGTTGTGTCACTTAGAGAATCACATAGAGACACTATCTTTTCTCATGTTCAGATTCTTTATCTTAAAATGAGAAAAATTAACCCGTTCTTGCCTGGAGAATCCCAGGGATGGGGGAACCTGGTGGGATGCCATCTATGGGGTCACACAGAGTCGGACATGACTGAAGTGACTTAGCAGCAGCAGCAGCAGCAAAGAATGATCTAAGAAATATTAATATTGTGTATATATATCATATATTTTAATATATTGTATATTTACATACAAATTTATATAAATAAATATGCACATATACACACATACACATATATAGTCTTGTAGAGTTTATAAGAAATATGAAANAGCAAACTGTCATGAGCTTGTGGGCCAGGTGGTGGGTGGGCGTGGGGAGGCGGGGAGTAGTGCTTACTCCCTTTCTGCTCCGGAAAGTGGAAAGCAGGCAGAGGCTTTTAAATTAGAAGCAGATAGGATCTGAGTTCAGATGCAGATTAATCATCTCAATCTGTTTATTCTTCCTTTCATTAGATTCCTTTGCATTTTCCTCTTAGAGAAAACCTGGTTTCCATACGGCTATATTTTACTCAGGAGAGCAATTACCTGGCAGTACTCAAAGCAGAACACTAAACGTGGGAAAATGGGAAATGGGGAGAGAATTTATATAACCAGGAATTAAAATGAATATTGAAAGGTCATGCTCTGCCCTTTGCCTCTTGAGATGAGTAATTCTAGGCACAAGAATCAGAGTTGACATATCTTATAGCCTTAAGGATAATAATACTGAGATTTGTTCACAGCATGGTGTGCCTCTCATTGCTCGCTCATCAGACAAGTCTCCTTTGGCACTCTTGAGTGTGGACCCCTCACTTCAATCCTTCATAATGAATTTCAGGATCTAGAATTCACTATGCTTTCCTCCTTCTGTGCCTTTTTAAAAAAAGTTATTTAATTTTAATTGAAGGATAATTGCTTTATGATATTGTGTTGGTTTCTGTCATACACCAACATGAATCAGCCATGGTATACATACAAATGGGATTCCCTCGTAACTTAGTCAGTAAAGAATCTGCTTGCAGTGCAGGAGACCTGGGTTCAATTCCTGGGTTGGGAAGATCCCCTGGAGAAGGAAATGGCAACCTACTCCAGTGTTCTTACCTGGGAAATCCTATGGACAGAGGAGCCTGGCAGACTATAGTCCACGGGGTCGCAAAAGTTAGACACAGCTTAACAACTAAACCGCCACCACATACATGCATATGTCCCCTGCCTCTTGAACCTCCCTCCCATCATCCACTCCATCCCACCCCTCTAGGTTGCACAAAGCTCTGGTTTGAGTTCCCTGAGTCATACAGCAAATTCCGACTGGCTATTTTAATATGGTAAGTGTATATATTTCATGCTACTTTCTTTGTTGTTCTTCTCTGCCTTTTAATATGTCAGTCACTAAAGTTGTCTTATCCTCCAATGCTTTTTTCAAAACTGGATATTTCTTATTTATTTTTCAAGATTCAGTTCAAATATCATCTGCTCTGGGTGACCTTCCCTGTACATTTGCAATCTGGGTTAAAAATTCCCTTATGTGCCTCAAGGTCATCCTGTGTATATTTGGATAATATGACTCTTTCAATTGTAGTGAAGTTGTTTAACTTTTTCCCATGTTAAACCTCAAGCTTTTGATAATCAGGCACTGTGTCCTGCCTTTATATTCTCAATGGCATATACTTAGAAGATCCCAAACTTGTTAAATCTGATGAAACAGGATGAGATGGAAGAAATGAATGGATTAATTGGATTTGATTTTTTAAATAAAATCTACCAATAATATAATTTTGACGTTACATAACTTGTTTGATCTCCTTGCAGTCCAAGACTCTCAAGAGTCTTCTCCAGCACCACAATTTGATAGCATCAATTCTTCGGTGTTCAGCCTTTTTTATGGTCCAATTCTCACCTCTGTACATGACTACTAGAAAATCCATCTAGGTAATGTGTGTCAAATAGTTGATTTTCTTTCTTTTCTATTAGCCAGTTTGGGGCATTGGGAACTTGAATCTAAATCCAAAAGCAATTAGCAACATTTTCTGAAATAAATATAAACTTAATTGCTTTGGGGACTATATAATTTAATAATGTCCACTGAGGAAACATAAATGCTGAATATATATTTACTCTTTTTAATTAGATGTGAAAGATGTTATTATTCTTCATCCAAGATCATACAATAAAATTATAATTCAGTACCTATTTGTGAACGAAGTAAACAATACACTAATTTTAAGTTTTGTTATTTTTGAAGTGGAGTAAGACTTTGTTTTCTTAAAACTCGAAAAAATGACTTCTTCAGGAAATTGTTTATTGAATTGCTTTCTCTTAAATTATTTTACATTGACTTTTACCATTGCTCTAATGTGCTACTAAATTTGAGGTAACTGTCATTATTTGATTAAATAATCCAAGGGACTAATCTACCTCTCATCATAATCCGTAAACACCAAAATTCCTTAGTTTTTTTCCAGGATATGTATGTCAAATCACTTGAAGCTTTGATTGATGATATTTTGAGGTGAGGCTCTGTCTACGCCATTCAAAGATTTATGTGGACCTAGGCAATGTTCTGGGCCCCAGAGGCTCCTATCTACCCTCCCCACATATGTACACACAGTTTTACTATGATCTTACCTCCTCTCTGACATAGTGCTTTCCATGAACTGGGGCTTCTCATCCTTAATGCTCTCTACATTTATATGCTTAGAACATATCTATGGGTTTTCTATTGTTATGTAGCAAATTACCCCAATGTAGCTTTAAACAACAAATAGTTTCCAAGGGTCAGGAGCATGGGCACATTTTGGCTGAATCCTCTGCTCAGGCTGTCACAAGGTTCCAATGAGATTATAAGTCCGGGATATGATTTCATCTAAGCCTTAGGGTGCATTTCCAAGCTCACCAGTTGGCAGAATTCAGTTCCTTTGACCATAGGACTGAAACCCTCCATTCCCTGCCATGCAGTCCTATCCAAACATGGCAGTTTCCTTCTTCAAAGCCAGCACGAGAGTATTTCTGCTACTTTAAGCTTCTGAACTCTGGACTCACTTAAAGTGCTGACCTGATTCATACAAGCCAACCCAGGAAAAACTCCCTTTTGACTAATTTAAAGTTAACTGATCAAGGATTTTAATTATATCTGCAAAACCCCTTTACCTTTGCCATGTAGTCTAACCTAATTAAGGAGTGGGCTTCCCTGGTGGCTCAGCTTGCAATGTAGGGGACACGGGTTTGATTGTGGGTTCAAGAAGATCCCCTGGAGACAAAATGGCAACTCACTCCAGTATTCTTGCCTGGGAGATCCGATGGACAGAGGAGCCTGGCTAGCCCATGGGGTCACACAAGAGTTAGACATGACTAAAAAGCAACAAAGTGATGGTAGGAAGTGGTAGAGGATGTGGTGAGTCAGAAAGCCTCTGGTCATCTAAATAACCCAGTTCTTCTCAGCTCTAACCAATCCTTGCCTTGCAGGAAATCTGGCCCAGTGAGCCATACCTCATCTTTTTTCAGGTAAGCCAGGAATCTCGATTTCTGTGTGTGTATGTGTATGTACCTACGTATGTCTGAATATGAAATCTTAAATATTACTAATTAATTCAAATAATAAAAGCACTCTCTAGGCCCATATCATGCAGAACAAATAAAAATATGTACAAGCAAGATTTGTTCTGGTGCTATTACTCTGCAAATTTTATCTCAAGGTATTATTTGTGCTACTACCTTTTTTTTTTTTTAATGTATTTGACCCCTCTAGATCATAAGTGCTTGAGTTCCTGGGTCGTGTCTGTCTCATTCATTCACATACTTCAGCACCCAGCACAGTGCATGACACATAATATGTGATCAATATATATTTGTTGAATGGATTAATAAATGGGAATATTTTGAGCTCTCTCAGCAAGGTGGACCTGGGTTAATAATTTGATTCACCAACTGGACTACTTAATCCTTGACAAATGGTTTAATATTTCTGACCCCTAATTTCATCATTTATAAAATGGGGTTGCTTGTAGTTATAGTTGTGAGTAGTTTAACTAGAAAAACTACTAGTAGTTATTAGCTAGTAGTTTTATTAACTAGAGTAACAATATAAACTGTTTAGCACAAAGATTGCTCATAACCATGATGATTCCTTTTCTTAGGGATGGCTCATGATGTGAATACCATCTATGTTTATATAATTTCTATGTTTACAGAGGTGGATGCATTTGATTAAATTCATATATATAAAAAATACATAAATCTTATGTATTTTAGTATATATACCTGGAAGACATATAAATGTGAATAATGTATGTGTGTATATATGAATGTGTATATATATATTTGTGTGTGTGCTTGTATATGTGTACATATAAATGTATAAATGTATGTGTGCCTATAGTCAAAGTGAAAGTGAGGTTGCTAAGTCATGTCTGACTCTGCAATCTGATGGACTGTAGCGTACCAGGCTCTTCCATCCATGGGATTTTCCAGGCCAGAATATTGGAGTGGGTTGCCATTTCGAGTATATGTGTGTGTGTGTGTGTGTGTATCAGAAGCTGATGTATTTTAAGGGAAGAGAAATGAAAAAGTATATTTCATGGGTCCTTGGCAGGAAGACAAATCCTGGAAGATGATGCTGTGAAAGTGCTGCACTCAATATGCCAGCAAATTTGGAAAACTCAGCAGTGGCCACAGGACTGGAGAAGGTCAGTTTTCATTCCAATCCCAAGGAAAGGCAATGCCAAAGAATGCTCAAACTACCACACAATTGCACTCATCTCACACGCTAGTAAAGTAATGCCCAAAATTCTCCAAGCCAGGCTTTAGCAATATGTGAACCATGAACTTCCAGATGTTCAAGCTGGTTTTAGAAAAGGCAGAGGAATAAGAGATCAAATTGCCAACATCTGCTGGGTCATGGAAAAAGCAAGAGAGTTCCAGAAAAACATCTATTTCTGCTTTATTGACTATGCCAAAGCCTTTGACTGTGTGGATCACAATAAACTGTGGAAAATTCT
>SJYX01017577.1:203891-249541 GCA_006410675.1 Oreotragus oreotragus | reverse complement strand
AAGAGAAGAGGAGGACAGAGGGATGAGATAGTTGGATGGCATCACCAACTCAATGGAGATGAGTTTGAGTAAACTCCGGGAGTTGGTGATGGACAGGGAGGCCTGGCGTGCTGCAGTCCATGGTGTCAGAAAGAATCGGACACGACTCAGCAACTGAACTGAACTGAAGGCTAGAGAACATTCTGATTGGTCAGTAACACTGCAAGTCAGATTCCAAAAGTTCCATCTCCTTGGCACAGCTGTTGGCTTCCTCCAGGGTCCCCAGAGGGTTGGTCTGCCTTCATGTGCCTCTGCCTGGTCCTAGATAGGCACAGGAAGGATGGGATAACCATACTCACCAGCCCTCCACCCTGTCCACCACGGTCCTACAGGCTAGCTCCATTGCCACAATGTTCCCCCAGTGAGATCTGGAATAGACTTGTTAGGGGAAACAGCACCTTTATCAGTGACACTAGCTGCTGCAGTAGTCAAAGAGACTAACTAGCTCATTAGACTGGATAAAAAAGCAAGACCCAACAATATGTTACCTGTAATAAACCTACTTAAAATATAAAGACACAAACAGGTTAAAAGTATAATGATAGAAAACAATATACCATATTAATACAAATCAAAAGAAAGTTGGAGTGGCTATATACTCCCATCACAATAATTAACAGAATAAATAGGAAGAAAATAAAAAAGGAGATGTACAGCAAGACTTGAGCAACAGTATCAATCAGCAAGACCTGATTAACATTTATAGAACATTCTACTCAATGACAACAGAGTATACATTCTTCTCAAGTGCATATGGAACATTTACCAATATAGACCATATTCTGGACCATAGAACAAGTCTCATATTTAGAAGGTTTCAAGTCATGCAAAGTATGATCTCTGACCAAAAAGGAATTAAATCACCAAATATTTGGAAACTAGATAATGCATTTAAAAATAGCCCATGGGTGAAAGTAGAAATCAAAAAGGAATTCAGAAAGTATTTTGAACTGAATGAAAACATACCAAAATTTATGGGATGTCACAAAAGCAGAACTTAGAAACTTATAGCAGTAAGCCAGTGGTTCTCAACCAGATGTGGGGAGGAATCCTGTGCAACTGGCAATACCTGGAGAAGACATTTTTGGTTGTCACTAGAGGAGATGCTACTGGTCTCATGGATAGTGGCCAGAGATACTGCTAAGCATCCTATAACACACAGGCCAGCCCCTGAAAAGAAAGAACTGTCCAGCTTAGAACACCAATAGTGCACTATTGAGAGACCCTGCACTAAATATCTATATTAGAAAATAAGAAAGGTCTTAACTTAAAACAATGACCTTAGCTTCTACCTATAGAAACTAAAGGACAAAGAAATGCAAAGCAAGCAGAGAAAAAGGAAACAGTAGGAATCAAAGCAGAAAGCAGTAAAGTAGGAAAATATAAATATAGAAAAAAGGAAACCAAAAGCTAGCTCTTGGAGAAGATTGAAGAAAAACTGATAAACCTATAGCAAGACTATTCAGGGGGAAAAAAATGATACAAATTACCAATATCAAGAATGAGAGGATTTCTCTGATAGTCCAGTGGTTAAGAATCCTCCTGCCAATGCAGAGGACAGAAGTTCAATCCATGATCCTGAAGATTCCACATGCTGAGGGGCAACTAAAACTGCGTGCCGTATCTACTGAGCCCATGAACTCTAGAGCCCATGCTCTGCAACACCACTGCAGCGAGAAGCCCATGCGCCACAACTAGAAGGAGCCCCCACTCGATGCAACTAGAGAAAGCCCAAGGGCAGCAATGAAGACTCAGTGCAGCCAAAAATAAACAAATAAAAAGAATGACAGAGGTGCTATCTCTCTAAGAGTCTATAGATATTAAAAACAATGAGGGCATATTATGAACAAGTTTATGCCAATAAATTCAACTCAGATGAAATGGAAAAATTCCTTTCAAGGTACAAACTTTTATAGCTTATTCAAGAAGAAATAGTTAACCCTTTGAAGCTGCAAGAAGAAATAGATAACCCTTTGAAGCTGCAACTCCAATACTTTAGCCACCTGATGCGAAGAGCTGACTCATTTGAAAAGACCCTGATGCTGGGAAAGAAAACAGTAACAGCTTTTTGTACATTTTGATTCCTGTTGGTGACATGCTTCCATATTTGTGATAATGACAAGTAGCATTTAATTGGCACTTTCCGTGTGCCAAGGACCACCAGAAATACTTTACATGTACTTTTAATCCTCTCCCCTGTGGGGTGGGGAATATCGTTATCTCCGTCTTCCTGATAAAACCCAGAGAAATTAAGAACATTGCCCAACGTTGCCCAGCTAGTGAGTGGTAGCATCAGGATTGAACCCAGGCAGCTGGCTCCAGAATCCCGTGTTATTTTTTATCCAGCACCAACCACATGCCAGGCATTATACTCAGCCCTGGGCATGCCTGAGCTTGCATTCAGAAAAACCAAAAATGCAATTTCCATGTACCCGGATCTGAGTCTGTGAGAGAGGAGCAGCCATCTATATGGATGTTCAGAAAAATTTCTAAGAGCCTTCTTGCCCCAGACAGAGATTGTTTTCACTAGCCAGAAGTTCCCATCAATAAAGTAATAATTGAAGGGACTGCCCTGGCAGATGGGTGGTAAAGACTCCATGCTTCTGCTGCAGGGGGCACAGGTTCAATCTCTGGTTGTAGAACTAAGACCCAGCATACTGTGTGGCATGGCCAAAAAATGAGTCGAGACCATGAATTAAGTTCTCCTGAAAGAAACCTCTCTCCTTCTGTGTGTGCGAACAGACCCACTCCTGGGTCCCCAGGGGAATGTTATTGTTGTTCAATTGCTCAGTCATGTCCAACTCTTTGTGACCCCATGGACTGTAGCCCACCAGGCTCCTCTGTCCATGGAATTTCCCAGAAGACTGGAGTGGGTTCCTATTTCCTTCTCCAGCGGATCTTCCTGACCCAGGGATCGACCCGCGTCTCTTGCATTGCAGGCAGATTCTTTACCTGGAGGGAGCCATGTCCAGCACATGTGGCCGGTCCTTCCTTGCTGTAGCAGTGGGTCATGATGAGGAGATGGGCCAGGACCACCGTGGCCAGTGAGGCAGGAATGCTTGACTGCCCTGGGCCATGAGATTGGACCACGCAGCAGCCCAAGCTTGTGACAGCGTGGAATGCACTTGCTATATCACCCTGAATTCTTGTAAGAGTCAGAGAGTAGGTACCTTAGGAAGTGCCCCGATGTGGACAAGAAATGGAGACTAGCCAGTGGCTGGAAGTGAATGAACACAGGCAAACATTGATGGGTCAGTGCAGTGTTAATTTATCTCATGAATGTTGGTGAAAGGCAGCAGAAGGACTCGGTGTCATGTACCTGCTAAATTAGGACCCTGTTTGTGCTCTAGGTTGTGTTACTTTTTCTTTTTTAAAGAACTTGAGCCATTAAAAGTTTTGTTTTGGCCATGCTGCATGGCTTGCAAGATCCTAGTTCCCTGAGCAGGGGTTGAACCCAGGCCCACAGGAGCGGAAGCCCACATCGTAGCCACTAGGTAACCAGGGAACTCCCTCTAGGTTGGGTTTCTTAGTGGAAAGGCCTGAGGGAGTCTTGGTCTTCAGCTCAGTGATAATTGAAGAGGTATGTGGTTTCTATGACCTGGTGTTGGCTGCTGAATCGAAGGGGAATCCGCTCCGCAGTTGGTGATGAGCCATGGATTGAGCAAAACTTAACGTGTGCTGAGGCTATCCCATCCAAGTGACTCTGACTGTGACTGGAAATTTCATCACCTTTTTGCATTCAGGGGTGTCACACCATTGTTTGTTCCTGTGCAGTACAAGCTACCAAAAGGCTGGACAGAGATCATTTCTTCCTGCCCGACTGTATCGTTTTTCAACCCTTTGAAGTGAATGACGATTAGAGAAGCAGCTTTCCCTAAAGACAGCAGTAAGGTCCTCTAGACCTGAATCATCGCAAGGCGTTTATGTACAAAAAATTTATCTGTTATTACAGAAGAGATCTATTCACAATGTTGGGCAGAGAAAGTTTAAATTATTTTCTGTTTTTAGTGCATTTTCGTCCTGGTAAAGATACTACTTTTCTGTATTGCTTGAGTCTTGAATGTTCTTCAGGCTTGAAGAGTCAGACCCATTTGGAGGAAATTATGGTCGATATCATGTCTGCTGTGCTTTTTCTTTTTTATGGTAAATAATCAGACATTGAAAAAAAATCTCTGAAACACTCTGGCAGCTTTTTTGTTTGTTTCTGAAATGAGTAATAGTTTTGTAGTTTTTTTCTGGTTGTGAAATTTTACATACTCATTTCACTTACATGGATAAGCAAAAAATCATTTAAGTGTGAAAAAGCTCTTCATATTCTTTAGTCCCCGGATAACCAGTGTTAAAATTTTGGAAGGCGTGTTTTTATGCTTGCTGTTGCTGATACGTGATCTCTGTGTGTTGTGCGTGCACACAGAAATGCAGTTTTACATGAGTGATCATTATGCGCGGGCTGACACTGTTTCTGATCTGACATGCCTTGGACGTTTTTCATATCAGTAAGTGAAGACTTACCTGATACTTAAATGGCCCTGTTGTGTCCCATGGGCCTCACACAGCAAATTACCCACCACCCATTTCAGGTTGGGAGTCCAGGTGCTCTGTGCTGTCAGCAGACCCAGGCTGGCGGGAGAAGGGTGGCTGCCTTTGGTTTCTCGTATGAGGGACGAGAGACAGGACTGACAGTGTCCTGGCTGATGATGGGGCAGGGGACGGTGGGGTGAGTTTCTGGAAGTAAAGAAATCCCCTTGCGAAAGGCTGTCTCAGTCTCCACTGAATTAATTTCACAGAAAGGCCACTCTTTTAACCTGTCTTGGAGTGAAGGTCATTCCCCTTGCAAGCTGGCTCTGGTGTTCTAAATATACCAGCTTCTGGGTTCTCTTTGGAATTTAGTAACTGTTTGCTTCCAGGCTTTCTACCAACTCTTTCTTATGTACTTAAAAAAAAAAAAAAAAAAGGTGTTTCCAGGTGTACTTCCCTGCACTTCCTCCATCATTTTCTGTTAATGTTAGGCTCACTCAGGTAAGCAGTGAGGGAGAGCCGGACTGCCTGCCTGGGTTCCAGTCCTGGGGACCTGACCCCGCTGACCCTCCCCTGCCTACTTCCTAGGGCTGACGGAGGTTTGAGTTAATATATACAAATCCCTTTTGTAAGCCGTTATTATGTTTACTAATAATGATTGTTTGACATAAGTAAGATGCCTCTCTCTGCCCTCATCACCTCTCTTCTGCCTCCTTAGTTGTTTGAAGTGAGCTGGAGCTGTTCCCATTTAGCTCCTGTTTTATTTATTTTCATCTCTAACTCTTTCTCTCCTGAGTGAATCTGACTGTAATATAGGCCAATTCAGATCAAGAAGAGTGTAGTGCATTATTATGTATAAAATAGGTAACTAATATAGTCAGGGAACTCTACTGAATACTCTGTGGTGACCTAAATGGGAAGGGAACGCGAGAAAGAGGGGTTGTATGTATACGTATAGCTGATAACACTTTGCTGTACAGCAAAAGCTAGCACATCATTGTAAAGAAACTATACTCTGATTTTAAAGAAAGAGAAAGAAAAGCAGAAACAGTTATGCATTGCCTTAAAAAATCAGATGAAACTTGCTTCCTACAAAAGAAGAGATATATGAAAATGTATAAACTATTATGTATAAATTAAACTAGAAGGATATATTGTACAGCACAGGGAATGTACCAATATTTTATAATAAACATGAAGTATAATCTTTAAAAATTGTGAATCACTATATTGTATGCCTGTAACTTATTGTATATCAACTACACTTCATAAAAAGTGAATGTATATAAAACACATTAGATTTAAGCATTATATTTCATTGGTGTATATATTTTGTTTTATTGTGTTGGCACTTGATATCTGTTAATAATAAAGTTTTAGAAGCCTGCATTTGAGAGGTATGTCAGAAATGTTTAAAAATAGCTCTACTTTTAAAAACTTTAGCTCTAGGTACATGGAGTATATCTTTATCAGAATCACTTTTACATCGGGACTATCAGTCTAGAGTAGCAGAGTTTTAACATCTTTTCGACCTCTAGAATTTTACTTTCTTCATCTATCTTACCATATAGGTATAAAGAAATGAAAATAAGAAAACCTTAGGAAATGAAATGGGGTGAATATAGCTTTTACAACCTTTCAGTTATACTAGGATTTGTTTCTACTGTCAGGATCTGCAAAGATGTTTTTGGATACAGGTAGCAGAAAACCCAAATGTAAGCATAAATGAAGGAGAATTTTTTTTCTCCTTTAAAAATTAGCCCCAAAGCATGTGACCGCAAGCCAGCTGGCACAGTGGCTCAGCGATGTGACCGTCCACAGGCTCCCCCTCCCTGCTCTGCCCTCCCTAGCGTCCTCCTCCATGTGGCAGGTCTGTCCTCTGAGTGGCAAAATGCAGCTCGGGCATCGCGCCCGGACAAAACGTCCAGAGAAGCACTTGCGCTTTGTGTCCCTTTATGAACCGTGACCCTTTCCCGGCATCTCCACCAGAATTCTTCCCAGTGCTTGTAGGGTCACAGGCTTGAGCCTAAACTCCTGGTTGGCGGGGGGCCGGGGGGCTGTTCCCACTGTAATTGACTCCGCAGCATTGGGTCACCCACTCCTGCCCCAAGAGCACACAGTTTTGTGGGGTGAATGGCCCCTGAACAAATGGGTCGGTTAGGAAGACAAGGGTCTGCCGTGGGCCTGACTGGGCATGGGGGACCAGAGGAAAAACCTGAGTGCCTGCTCCAGGCCACTCTCGCTTTCAGTTTAAATTCTGCAGAGAACATCTATGGAAATAGTCCATTATGATACAAATTTGAATATATGTCTGTTTTCAGGGGAAATTTCTTAAAAAGTTAAAAAAGCCCAACATAGCTATAATAATGTGTCCTAATAACAAAACCGTCAGCAGAGCGCAAGTGAGAGTTTGAGTTTTCGTTTCAGTGTCTTCAGAGAGGAATACGTAGCTTGGGTCCCTGCGCGCTTCCGGAAGTCTCAGTGTTCTGTCAGTGTTGTGGGCTCTTCCTCCTGCTGGGCTTGGCTCCTGGTGCTTGGGCACCGGGTCACCAGCACAACAGCCGTTGGTCCTGAGACACCTGAGAACTGGGTGAGCGGTGTGGAGCCCCTTGCGGGGGGTGCTTGGGTGGGTGGGTTTAAAGTGCTTGTTTTGTTACACATGTACAAAACATTCTTTCATGTATGCGCATGTGTGCTCAGTTGCTTCAGTTGTGTCTGACTCTTTGCGACCCCGTGGACTGTAGCCCGCCAGGCTCCTCTGTCCATAGGATTCTCTAGGCAAGAATACTGGAGTGGGTTGCCATGCCCCCTCCTCCAGGGAGGGGGGTTGCCATGCCCCTCCTGACCCAGGGATTGAACCTGAGCGTCCTGCCTTGGCAGGTGGATTCCTGACCACTGAGCCACCTGGGAAGCCTTCTTTCACATATACTCAGTACTTTAACAAGTATTTGGTATCTGTCACATGGCTGTGCACAAATAAATACTTTCAGTTGAATTAAGGGTGAAACTGAGACTGGGGTTTTATTGAATGAGTATGATCTGGAAGGGCAGGGTGATTAAAAAGGTGAACAGTGGATGCTCTGTGGTGACCTAAATGGGGAGGAAATCTAAAAAAAAAACGGGATATTTGTTTACATAGAGCCGACTCACTTTGCTGTACAGTGGAAACTAACACAACATTACAAAGCAACTATACTCCAATAAAAATTAAAAAAAAGATGGGCTGTGGAGCCAAATTAGATCAACAAAGAAGTGAAGACTTCAGAGGGATGATTGATCAGGGTGGTGGGGTCATTAGCTTCAAGGGCCCAGGAAGGTTGAAGAGTTGTCGGAATTAGGTTTTCAGAAGAAGTGAGCAGGAGAGGTAAGGAGTGGAGGTTGAAAGGATGCCGGGGTGGCAGAGGGAGTGGAGGACAATCTCTGTGGATACATGAAGTGAGGCATGACCTGTGTGAGTGTGGAGATCAGCGCTGGGTGTGGGGGTAAAGACAGTGAGCCTAAAATCTTCCGGAGAGTGTGCGGGGGGCAGTGGGGCGGGTATCTTGTGCAGCCCCTGGGACTGGACCCCTCCACCTGCTGTGTACCTGAGCATCTCTGTGCACACAAAGGTTTTGTATTTGGATATAATCAGTCCAAGGACTTTTTTTTTAGTTCTGCATATATATAGATGCATTTTCAGATGTGAATTTCTCTTTGATGGTAATGATGATGGGAAAAGTGTTGAGTTACCACTGAAGCACAGTCAGCACGCCTGCTGTCTTACAACTGATTCCCTCCTGAGTCTTGAAAAGGCTTCATTATGAGGACTTTGCGTCCTCCCTAGGTGAGTTCCAGGTCGGTTACCTGCCCTTGGCATGGTCCTGCACACTCAGGAGGTTCTAAACTCTCCCAGCTGGTGTCAGGAGAGGTGTCCCTGCCTGCCCAGACTGTCCCAACCCTCTGGCTAGTGTTGCCGAAACTTTTCTGTAGAAGGTGGTTTGTATCATGGGGAACCCCTGTTATCTGGACCTGTTTTTACTGCTTTTCATTCTTGGACAGGGAGACAATGTGTGGTCCTTGGGGGCAGCTCTTCATGGGCTCGCCACAGCCTGTGACACGTCTTGGTGGTGAGTTTCTTTTTCTTTCCCCATCAACATTTCTATAACAAGCAAGACAACCCATCCCAGATCAGGCTTACAGAGACCTTACGGCAGCAAGTGTCTGTTTTATTCCCTCACCTGTCTGCTCTGCTGCATGGTTCTGCTCTGGCTGCAGGTTGCTCTGCTCCAGTTTTCTCATTTCTTTTTTGTTTAAATCTTAATTGATTTACAATGTTGTGTTAGTTTTGGGTGTACAGCAAAGTGAATCAGTTATATGTATATATCTACTCTTTTTAGATTCTTCCCATGTAGGTCATTAACAGAATATTGAGTAGAGTTCCCCACGCTATACAGTAGGTCCTTCTTAGTTATCCATTTTATTTATAGTACTGTGTATATGTTTACCCCAACTTCCCTGGGCCAGACACTACCTGAGGCTCTGCAGCCACTGCTGAATCAGGCTCCTGATGACTGGTGGTCCACAGCAGGTCAGGAGCTCAGCCCGGATCAGTGTGGGTGGGCCTTTTCTAAAGGTGTGGATGGAGGGTGGGAATAATTTGTGGCATTTTTTAGAGAGAGAGGGAGAGAGGGTAGAGACCTAGGCAACTGTGAAAAGGTTGAAACCACTAGGCTCTCATTAGCCCTATGTAAGGGCACATTACTCATGATGTTCATCCCGGTCAGTGTTTTCTATCTCGTGTCTGACTTAATTTTCCTTGTTCTCATTGTTCCTGAATTATGTTTTATGAAGTCGCCACATCCACCCTGAGTTTTTCACTCAGTCCCCTTCCCTCTCACCAGTGTGTGATGTTGAGCATCATATTTGGGTGCCAGCATCTAGGGAATGTGAGTGAATGACACCATCTGCATCCACACGCAGCCATGTGGGCAGTGCTGGGGTGGCTCTGAGCCCTGGGGCCGGTGGGGGAGAGAGGGCTAGAGGATTGGGGGCCACTCCCTACTTGGGAGGAGCTGTTCTGAGCCCATACTTCCTCTTTGGCAGCGTCCACCAGGGCCCCTGAGTCTGAGCAGTGTTCCCTCTTTCCTGGTGCTTCCGGGTGTGCTGAAGCTGGCTTTAGTGATCTGGGTTATAGTGATCAGATCCTAAAAGGAGTAGGATTGCTACTGCAAAGGACCATATGTGGGAGGAAGGGAAGACAGTCCCCCTGGCTTTGGAGCATCTGCTGCTGAACTGGGATGAAGTGCTGTCCCTTATCGAAGTTCTCATTAAGTGGTTGAGTTTCACGAGTCATTGAGTCTTATGACTTCACAGACGAAGCTGGGTTGCTTCTGGCTAGTTTGGTGGCCTTTGCCTGGAGCTAGATAATTGTAAGACAACTGACATGTATTTAAATAACGCTGACTCTGTGTTTAGAGGCACCTTCAGTTCAGTTCAGTTCAGTCGCTCAGTCGTGTCCGACTCTTTGCGACCCCATGAATCGCAGCACGCCAGGCCTCCCTGTCCATCACCAACTCCCGGAGTTCACTCAGACTCACATCCATCGAGGCACCTTACCTGTGTTCATTTTATCACACAGGAACTATTGTTGGCCCCCATTTCTTAGGTGAGGAATTTGAGGAACAGCGTGTTTAAATAACTTGCCCAGGTCTTGTGCCTTTTGTACTTGAAACCAGGCGGCCTGCTCCAAAGGTTTTTGCACTCCAGCTTTGCTACTGTCTTCCAGCCAAATGTAGGGAAATAGCTGTCAGCAGGAGGCTTAGCTGGACAGGGGAGGGTAGCTTTTGGTATGGAATATAGATTATTTTTTCAGATATAATCGGAATATAATAGACACAGTTCATTGGCTGTTGTATGGTGGTCAAGGAGAATGAGAAATTAAAGGAGGTTTCTTTACAAATCGCGGAATGACCCCCAGCTCTGTGAAGCTGTCTGCTGGTTGCTCCTCTGTGGTCAGTGTGAATGCACTTGCCTGGGCTTTGTGAGGCAAGGCCACATGCTAGCGTCCGTGCTGGACATACCAGGACTTGCCCTCTTTCCTGCTTCCTTACTGGCCCCACAAGTAAGGAGGGGAGGTTGCTAAGATCCCTCCCGGGGAGCCAAGCGGGGCCCATTCTCAGGGCCACGCCCTCCCCCCATGTCTCAGGGTCTTCTCTCCCTCCTGCTTCTCTCCATCTGCTCCCCTGCATATCCCTTCCCCAAGGAGATGACATTTCTCTATGTTCCTGATCCGATTTCTGGGTTTGACTTATTCCCACGTGTCTCTGAGGCCTTTGTGCAGCTCACGTTCACACTGGAGCCCCAGATGGGAGTCTTCCCTACATTTCTGACCGGCCTGGTACCTTGGGCAGGTTACGGACGATCCTGAATCTGAAGGTTTTTTTTTTTAACTTGACCATGTCTCCCTCATCTCCCTCATGAGGTGCTTGTTGTGGTTGTTCAATCACTAAGTGGTGTCCCACCCTTTGTGACCCCATGTGCTGCAGCATGCCAGGCTTCCCTGTCCTTTACCATCTCCGAGGGTTTGCTCAAACTCTTGTCCCTTAAGTTGATGATGCCATCCTACCATCTCATCCTCTGTCTCCCTCTTTTCCTCCTGCCCTCAGTCTTTCTCAGCATTATGGTTTTTTTTTCCAATGAGTCATCTCTTTGTATCAGGTGGTCAGAGTATTGGAGCTTCAGCTTCAGCATCAGTCCTTCCAATGAATATTCAGGGTTGATTTCCTTTAGGATGGACTGGTTTGATCTCCTTGCTGTCCAGGGGACTCTCAAGAGTCTTCTCCAGCACCTGTAGTTCAAAAGGATCAGTTCTTCGGCACTCAGCCTTCTTTATGATCCAACTCTACATCCATATATGACTACTGGAAAAGCCATAGCTTTGATTATATGGACTTTTGTTGGCAAAGTGATGTCTTTGATTTTTACTACACTGTCTGGGTTTGTTGTAGCTTTTCTTCCAAGGAGCAAGCACAGGGTTATGGTTAGGGTCAAATATAGTAAATCCATGAGAGTGTCTTTTAAAGAGTAAATATACAGTATTATTAGTAGTGCCAACCTTCCCAGTTGGCCTTCACTCCCTGCTTTGAGGTCTGGCCTGAACTTTGGTCCCGGTGTCATTTCCGTCACTTGATTGTGTCCCTGTTTCTGGGGGCCCCTGCACCTTATTCTGTTCAAATTTCCTAGCACTTGGCACAGGCCTAGTTTGCAGGGGGAGGGGCCCAGGCATGTTTGAACGAGCAGGTGAAGAGCATCTTTCTAAAGGAAGTTTATGGTCATTTTTTTTCCTGAACAGTCCTCTTATTATAATATCTATGCATCTTGAAGTTAAAAAGCAGACTGTCCTGGTGGTGCAGTAGCTAAGAGTCTGCTCTCCCAGTGCAGGGGACCCGGATTCACTCCCTGGTCAGGGAACTAGATCCCACATGCCACAGCTGAGGGTCCTGTGTGCCCCAACTAAGACCTGGTGCAGCCAAATAAATTTTAAAAATTATTTAAAAAAAAAAAAAGGCAGCTCTGTGATCCTGTCTGTGTGCCCTGCTACTGGGCACTAACTCCCCATGCCTGAGGCCACCTTCTCCAAGATCTGTGCTTTCTAAATAGTCATCTCATGAGTCTTGTGTTTTATAAAAAGAATAAGACAGCTAAGGGAATCAGTGTTCTAAATTTTAAAGACTAGAGATTAAAAAAAATGTGGTGTTAATTATTTTGTTCATTTGACAAATATATGTTGAGTACCTGTTGGGCACCCCGCTTTGTTCCTGGGTCTGGGAATACAGTGGTAACCAAATCCCAGGCGAATGGCATTCCTGCCTGCCTGAGGCTTCCATTCTAGTGGAGTGGAATAAGGGAAGAAAGGAATGAAATAGTCTTTGACTGATGAGGTGTGCCATGGGGAGGGATCATGTGAGGGGGACTCCCGGACCTCCAAGGAGTCCTCGCCAGGGTAAACAAAGCGCGTAGTTACCAATGTTACACACTTGGTTTCGCTGTGTGCGGAGTGACCTTGAGGGGATCACTGGAGCGGACAGCGGACCGTGAGAGCTGAGGCTGCAGAGCGGGAGGGACCTCCGCAGAGGGGTGACGTTTCCCTCCTGATAACCCAAGGGTCAGGCCGCCTCTTTCATGTTGGCATGAGATCTGATGGCTTACGTGTTGTGGTCACTGCCCTGTGATTGTGTATTAAAGGCTGTTTGTCTCATTTAGTGCATTCAAGAAAATATTGAGCTAAATGTTTGTGTTCCCTGCTGAGACCACCTGGGGGTCTGTGAGGTGGGCGGTGTCTCTAACAGAGGAGACAGATCATTCCGTCAGAATTGAGCCCGGGGTTGCACTAGGAAATGGAGCGCAGTGTGACACAGTCTGTGACCGGGAGGAAGAGGTGGTGGGCTGCAGAGCGGAGGCCCTGACCTGGCCTGGGGGCTGGGGAGGTTTCAGAGGCCCTCTGAGCAGTTGGTGTTGGAGTAAACGTTTAACAAAGCCCTTGGAACTGGCACACTCGAGGAAGGCACTGGAGACCTCCACAGCAAGGCTGTGTCACTCATGAGAACGGTAATGCTTGTGTGGATCAAGGATCCTGGTGTCGTTACTTGCTGGCACGCAGGGAAACTTGTTAGTTACCGGGAACTTTCACTGCTCTGTGCTCCTTGTGATTTTTGGACAAGAAAGAGAATGTGAACTTGGCCGTTCCTATGATTTTTCCAACATCTTAGGTACATTGTTTCAAAGAACCAGTGCAGATTTTTCCATGAAAGGCGCTATGTAGTTATCAGAGGAAAACAGCTCTTTAGATTCATCAGTGTGAATGTTAACTTTATAGAATGCAGACGTGGCAGTGGGTGTGTTCTCACGTATTCACAGACTTAGGATCCCAAAGGTGACTCTGTTATAGATTGAATAGCAACATGTTTTTTTTTTTTTCCCCCCTTGAGTAATCTTGTCGAATTTTAAGAATGCTCAAAGAGCTAACACCTTGTCAGGACACTGCTGGAAAGGCACAAACAACCATGTTTCCTGAGGAACCTGTGCAGAGGTTGTGTGTTGACAGTGGGTGACTTTTCTGGCCTGAGCCGAAAGGGACGCTGGCTGTATTGTTGGCTTGGCCCCTACAGGGGCCAGGGTAGGGTGGCGGGGGCATATTCCTGGGCTGAATTCCTTGCACGTCCAGTCGATCTACCTGCAGCCCTGGTTTATCAACATTAAACACATGGGAGACACATGGCTGGAATGATGCTAGGAACACAGGACCCACTGTGTCCATGCAGGGGCCAGATGGGTCACGTAGAAGCTGGAGGGATGCAGTGACCAGTGGCCCAGGTGGATGTGGGCAGGTTGGGAGGGCCTGATGTGGGAGCTGGAGGGAGGGAGGAGAGACTGGGCCGTGGGGTGCTCCTGGCAGAGTTAGACTCATCCTTCTTTAAGTGTGCTAAGTCACTCAGTTGTGTCTGACTCTGCGACCCAATGGACTGCAGCCTGCCAGGCTCCTCTGCCCATGGGATTCTCCAGGCAAGAATGCTGGAGTGGGTTGCCATTTCCTACTCTAAGGGATCTTCCTGACCCAAGGATTGACCTGTGTCTCTTAATGTTTCCTGCACTGGCGGGTGGGTTCTTTACCTCTAGCGCCTCCTGGAAGCCTCCATCCTTTATGGTCTGGGTCTAAACCATCTCAGCTTTTATTTCCCCACCCCAACTGGAAATCATCTTGTCCCTCCCAGGACCCTCACTAACCCCTGGCCTTCCAGCTGCTCTATAGCGGTTGTGACCTTGGCTGTGACCTTAAGGTCTGGGGTGGGGGAGGGGACGTGCCCCAGGTCACCTCAGAAGCTCCCCTTAGGTGGAGAAAGAAGTGGATGGAAATGTATTTTACTTCGTTGTTTTGTCTTATAAGGGAACATGACTGGTTTTTGCATTCCTTTGTTTCTGAAAAGATGGTTCGTGAATGCTGATGACCATGTAAGTTTATGGTTGTAAATGGGATCTTTTTCTTTTCAGATAATGTGGATGCCAGCGATCTTAAGCAGTTTTTTGAGACCAACTATTCTCAAATATATTTCATCTTCTATGAAAATTTTATAACACTGGAAAATAGTTTGAAATTAAAAGGTAAGAATTTCTACAATTTTTTTTATGTACAAAGTTCTTTTTTTTTTTTTTTTTAATAAAAATACAGGAAGTTCTTGGAGGTTGTGTGTGTCATGTGCTACAGGTTACATGCCTTTAAGCTTCCTCTCTTTCCAAACACTTAGCAGAGCTGTGAACTCACAGCGGTTGCGTCTTTCCCTTGAACTTTCTCCCGTACAGGCATTAACTGAACAACAAACAGCGAAGGGGAAAATAGACAAGAGATCCACAGAAGGGGACTTCCCTGGTTGCCCCAGTGGCTAAGACTCTGCACTCCCAATGCTGGGGGCCTGGATTTCATCCCTGCTCAGGAAGCGATCTAGCAGCAGCAGCACGGAACTAGAACGCACATGCTGCAACTAAGAGTTTGCATATTGCAACTAAAGAGCCTGCGTGCTGCAACTAAGACTGCACACACACACAAATATATATCTATAAAAATAAAANACAAGAGATCCACAGAAGGGGACTTCCCTGGTTGCCCCAGTGGCTAAGACTCTGCACTCCCAATGCTGGGGGCCTGGATTTCATCCCTGCTCAGGAAGCGATCTAGCAGCAGCAGCACGGAACTAGAACGCACATGCTGCAACTAAGAGTTTGCATATTGCAACTAAAGAGCCTGCGTGCTGCAACTAAGACTGCACACACACACAAATATATATCTATAAAAATAAAAGGAAAACCACAGGAAATGTGAGTTCCATTCCAGAGGTTGGGGGTGGGGTACAGTGGGCTGAGACAGGGTCACATGGAAAGAAGAGGCCTTAGAGAGGAGCATGGAGGCCACACAGCTGCCACTTAGGCCCTTCAGGGGATACTGCTCCAGCCTCTGTTATGTCAGGGCACACATGGACCTGGGCCTAGAATGCTAGCACCTGTTCTTTTTAAATGAATTTCTTAGCTTTTCCCCCTCGTGATTTATAAATTGATACACATCTTGAACTTAACTTTTTTTCTGCCAAATTGGTAGATATCTCAAATATGGAATGGTGTGATCTTTATCTTGCCTCCTAGCTCTGTTCTACCTCATAGTAGTGTGATAATATATTCAATTAACTGTAATTTATGAATGTAACAAGAAATTTGTTCTGTTGAGTGAGTATTAAAAATTACTCCTCTCTTCTCTGTTGAACACACTGTTTACACTACTGTTGATGGACATTTATTGCCTAAAACCTTTTATAATTCAGCTGTATGGTCTAGGTTTTTTATAATTCATCTCTACTGTCTAAGCTTTTAGTTTTGCTTTGTTTAGGCTCAGGTTGTCTCATCCATTGGTAGCATCTTCAGAGTTTCTGTTTGGAATGTGTGACTGTTGTTGTTTAGTTGCTCATTCGTGTCCAACTCATTGCCACCCCATGGACTGTAAGCCCACCAAGCTCCAATATCTATGGGGATTCTCCAGGCAAGAATACTGGAGTGGATTGCCAAGTTCTTCTCCAGGAGATCTTCCTGACCCAGAGATGGAACTCGCATCTGCTACGGCTCCTGCATTGCAGCCCGAGCCAAAATATATCTTATGTACAAGAAATCCACTTTAATTATGAAGATTCATAACCAGTGAAAAGTAAAGATAGAGAAGCCCAAATAACCATTTATCTTTTACAATTTGGCCTTCATTTATTTTATGACACTCTTTCTTAAGTCATAATTTATCTTTAATATCATCTTATTTTGTGTAAGAGAAGCAAATGGTAACCCACTTCAGTATTCTTTCCTGGAGATTCTCATGGACAGAGAAGCCTGGTAGGCTACAGTCCACGTGGTGGCAGAGAGTTGGACACGACTGAGCAACTTCACTTCACTTATTTTACATAAATAACTACTTTTAACATTTCTTACAGACCAGATATCTGCTGAGAATGAATTCCCCAATATTTTATTCATATGAGAATATCTACTTCTCCTTTATACTTGAAAGATTATTTTCAAGTAATTAATAGTTGATTTTCAAGATTATTAGTAATTTTTTCAAGAAGCTTTAAATTTATGGACATGTTGTTCATGTACCGTGACTTTGCCATGCATAACCACAACCACAGCTTCATTCTAGAATATTTTAATCACTCCAGTGGGAAACACTCTCCAGTTGGCAGACATTTTCCATTTCCCCCCTCATCTGGGCCCTGGTATCCACTATTCTATTTTCTGTCTTTAGAGAATTACCTAATCTGGGACATATTCATTTACATGAATGAAATAATGCAATATGTAGCCTTTTGAGCCTGGTTTCTTTTAATTAACATAATCATTTCAGAGCTCTAGCATGTTATAGCTTATATTAGAACTCCATTCATTTGCTGGCCAAATAATATTGCATTGCATGTTTTATTTATTCTATCAAGAGTCGATGGACATGAGTCATTTCAACTTTTTTATCTTTTAAATTGATTTCTCTTTAAATCTCATTTTGATTTAATAATTTTAAATTTGTTAATTTAATGCTTTTAAATAAAACATGAATAAATTTTTAATGTAATGGCTGTACAGAATTTTGTTCTTTTTTTCCTCTCAAACTTCAGCATGAATCAGCCATAAGTAGACATATATGTCCTCCCTCATGAACCTCCCTCGCAACTCCCTGCCCATCCCACCCCTTTAGGCTGGTACAGAGCCCCTGTTTGAGTTTCCTGAGACATACAGCAATTTTCTGTTGGTTTTCTGTTTTACATATGGCAAAGTAAGTTTCCATGTTACTATCTCCATACATCTCACACTCTTCCTCCCCTCTCCTCATGTCCATTATTCTGTTCTCTATGTCTGTTTCTCACTTGCAGCCCTGCAAATAAATACTTCAGTACCATCTTTCTAAATTCCTTATAAATGCACTAGTATGCAATATATATATCTTTTGCTTTCTTACTAACTTTACTTTGCAATAGGCTCTAGATTCATCCACCTCATTAGAACTGACTGAAATGTGTTCCTTTTTATGACTGAGTAATGCTCTATTGAAAACTGACCTTTTCCTGTCCTGTGGTCAGTGTTTGTTCCAATCCCTAAGAAGGGCAATGCCAAAGATTGTTCAAATTTCTACATAACTGCACTCATCTCACACGCCAGCAGAGTAATATTCAAAATTCTCCAAGCAAGGCTTCAACAGTATGTGAACCTGGAACTTCCAGATCTTCAAGCTGGATTTATAAATGCTAGAAGAACTAGAGATCAAATTGCCAACATACATTAGATCATAGAAAAAGCAAGGGATGGTACCGGGAGGGAGGAGGGAGGGGGGTTCAGGATGGGGAACACATGTATACCTGTGGCAAATTCATGTATGATAAAACCAATACAATATTGTAAATTAATTAACGTCCCATTAAAATAAATATATTTATGTTTAAAGAAAAAGAAAAGAAAAAGCAAGGGAATCCCAGAGAAACATTTACTTTTACTTTATTGATTAGGTCAATGCCATTGACCTTGTTCAGTTCAATCGTTCAGTTATGTCCAACTGTTTTTCATCCTCTGGACCGCAACACACAAGGATCAGTGCACACTGTGGAATATTTTTTAAGAGATCTAATACATGATGATCTGAAGTGGAGCTGGTGTCCTAATAATAGAAATAATACTGCACAGTAAATGTAATGAATTTGAATCATCGTCCCCATGAAACCATGCCTGGCGCCACAAAGATTGATGACTATTGCTCTAAACATTTTCTTGGGGTAGAATGTTTTTTCCCTGTTTTTAAGTACTCCTACACCTAAGCAATGGAGACTTATGGTGAATGAATCGCTTTACTGTCCACTGAGTTTTAGAAAAGGTAGAGAAACCAGAGATCAAATTGTCAACATCTGCTGGATCATGGAAAAAGCAAAAGAGTTCCAGAAAAACATATATTTCTGCTTTATTGACTATGCCAAAGCCTTTGAATGTGTGGATCACAATAAACTATGGAGAATTCTGAGAGATATGGGGATACCAGACCACCTGACCTGCCTCTTGAGACATCTGTATTCAGATCAGGAAGCAACAGTTAGAACTGGACATGAAATGTGATAGAGGTCTAGAATGAATTTTAAATCACACATTGACATCTGATAGGAGGCTGTCTTCACAGATAGAGATAAATCAAGAGATCGTCACACTGAGTGAAGGAGGGTCGATTCAAGACACGTTCTGGGATGCAACAGAGAGGTGGAAATAAAAAATCCACAACAGTGACGTGGACACCCAACTTGACAAGAAACTTATGGCTAGCAGGGTACCCTGGTGGATGGAAGGGACACATCTGGAGCTTGGCATTTGGTTCTTCCCACAGATACATATAAAATAGAGAAAACATGTAAACCTACTTCAGCAAGAGTGGTAGATGAAACACACTTTAATAACATGTAGGTGAAAACAAGCACAGCAGAATACATCAACTACTCTCGGTGCCATGGACCAAGAATCTGGACATGGAAAGAAATGTATGCTTGACAATCAACTTAAATAGAACAGGAACTTTTACTTAAAATAACACCCCAAAGTGAGCAGTCACCAGAGTTGGTGTCATCTTCTGAATCCTTCTACTTGAATGTACAACTGGGCCTGATTAAAACTCTCAGGTGGTGCAGGCCATCCTAAAAGAGGACAGAATAAAGAAACCTTCCAGCATGGAGGATTTTTTCTGCCACCGCAGCATGAAAACGATTGCTGATGGGCATCTGAGATTCACAAGGCTGCTGGACTCGAAATGACACCTACCTCTGAACACAGCAGGTGTCACACACCCAAATTTAAATAAATAAACACACACATACAAAGAAAAACTGGAACACTCTCAAGAAGAAACCATCAGCAGGTAAATACAATTAGAAGAAGACAAAAAGAAAGACCATGAGAAAATCCTTGAGGAGATAATAGTTGAAAACTTCCCTAAAATGGGGAAGGAAATAGCCAACCAAGTCCAAGAAACCCAGAGAGTTCCAAATAGGATAAACCCAAGGCGAAACACGCCAAGACACATATTAATCAAATTAACAAAGATCAAACACAAAGAACAACTATTAAAAGCAGCAAGGGGAAAACAACAAATAACACACAAGGGGATTCCCATAAGGATAACAGCTGATCTTTCAATAGAAACTCTTCAGGCCAGGAGGGAATGGCAAGACATACTTAAAGTGTTGAACGAAAAAAACCTACAGCCCAGATTACTGTACCCAGCAAGGATCTCTTTCAAATACGAAGGAGAAATCAGAAGCTTTACAGACAAGCAAAAGCTGAGAGAATTCAGCACCACCAAACCAGCTCTCCAACAAATGCTAAAGGATATTCTCTAGACAGGAAACAAAAAGGGTGTATAAACCCGAACCCAAAACAATAAAGTAAATGGCAACGGGATCATACTTCTCAATAATTACCTTAAACGTAAATGGGTTGAATGCCCCAACCAAAAGACAAAGACTGGCTGAATGGATACAAAAACAAGACCCTTGTATATGCTGTCTACAAGAAACCCACCTCAAAACAAGGGACATAAACAGACTGAAAG
Organism: Oreotragus oreotragus; assembly: GCA_006410675.1. Lineage (NCBI taxonomy): Eukaryota > Metazoa > Chordata > Mammalia > Artiodactyla > Bovidae > Oreotragus > Oreotragus oreotragus. Next base: position 229,344 of record SJYX01017577.1, on the reverse strand, counting down.
TGAAAGGCTGGAAAAAGATATATCATGCAAATAGAGACCAAAAGAAAGCAGGAGTGGCAATACTCATAGCTGATAAAATAGACTTTAAAGCAAAGGCTGTGAAAAGAGACAAAGAAGGCCACTACATAATGATCAAAGGATCAATCCAAGAAGAAGATATAACAATTATAAATATATATGCACCCAACATAGGAGCACCGCAATATGTAAGACAAATGCTAACAAGTATGAAAGGGGAAATTGACAATAACACAATAATAGTGGGAGACTTTAATACCCCACTCACACCTATGGACAGATCAACTAACCAGAAAATTAACAAAGAAACGCAAACTTTAAATGATACAATAGACCAGTTAGACCTAATTGATATCTATAGGACATTTCACCCCAAAACAATGAATTTCACCTTTTTCTCAAGTGCTCACGGAACCTTCTCCAGGATAGATCACATCCTGGGACATAAATCTAACCTTGATAAATTCAAAAAAATCGAAATCATTCCAAGCATCTTTTCTGACCATAATGCATTAAGATTAGATCTCAATTACAGGAGAAAAACTATTAAAAATTCCAACATTTGGAGGCTGAACAATACGCTTCTGAATAACCAACAAATCACAGAAGAAATCAAAAAAGAAATCAAAATGTGCATAGAAATGAATGAAAATGAAAACACAACAACCCAAAACCTGTGGGACACTATAAAAGCAGTGCTAAGAGGAAAGTTCATAGCAATACAGGCATACCTCAGGAAACAAGAAAAAAGTCAAATAAATAACCTAACTCTACACCTAAAGCAACTAGAAAAGGAAGAAATGGAGAACCCCAGAGTTAGTAGAAGGAAAGAAATCTTAAAAATTAGGGCAGAAATAAATGCAAAAGAAACAAAAGAGACCATAGCAAAAATCAACAAAGCCAAAAGCTGGTTTTTTGAAAAGATAAATAAAATTGACAAACCATTAGCCAGACTCATCAAGAAACAAAGGGAGAAAAATCAAATCAATAAAATCAGAAATGAAAATGGAGAGATCACAACAGACAACACAGAAATACAAAGAATCATAAGAGACTACTATCAGCAATTATATGCCAATAAATTGGACAACGTGGAAGAAATGGACAAATTCTTAGAAAAATACAACTTTCCAAAACTGAACCAGGAAGAAATAGAAAATCTTAACAGACCCATCACAAGCACGGAAATTGAAACTGTAATCAGAAATCTTCCAGCAAACAAAAGCCCAGGTCCAGACGGCTTCACAGCTGAATTCTACCAAAAATTTCGAGAAGAGCTAACACCTATCCTACTCAAACTCTTCCAGAAAATTGCAGAGGAAGGTAAACTTCCAAACTCATTCTATGAGGCCACCATCACCCTAATACCAAAACCTGACAAAGATGCCACAAAAAAAGAAAACTACAGGCCAATATCACTGATGAACATAGATGCAAAAATCCTCAACAAAATTCTAGCAATCAGAATCCAACAACACATTAAAAAGATCATACACCATGACCAAGTAGGCTTTATCCCAGGAATGCAAGGATTCTTCAATATTCGCAAATCAATCAATGTAATTCACCACATTAACAAATTGAAAAATAAATGCCATATGATTATCTCAATAGATGCAGAGAAGGCCTTTGATAAAATTCAACATCCATTTATGATAAAAACTCTCCAGAAAGCAGGAATAGAAGGAACATACCTCAACATAATAAAAGCTATATATGACAAACCCACAGCAAACATTATCCTCAATGGTGAAAAATTGAAAGCATTTCCCCTAAAGTCAGGAACAAGACAAGGATGTCCACTTTCACCGCTACTATTCAACATAGTTCTGGAAGTTTTGGCCACAGCAATCAGAGCAGAAAAAGAAATAAAAGGAATCCAAATTGGAAAAGAAGAAGTAAAACTCTCACTGTTTGCAGATGACATGATCCTCTACATAGAAAACCCTAAAGACTCCACCAGAAAATTACTAGAGCTAATCAATGAATATAGTAAAGTTGCAGGATATAAAATCAACACACAGAAATCCCTTGCATTCCTATACACTAATAATGAGAAAGTAGAAAACGAAATTAAGGAAACAATTCCATTCACCATTGCAACGAAAAGAATAAAATACTTAGGAATATATCTACCTAAAGAAACTAAAGACTTATATATAGAAAACTATAAAACACTGATGAAAGAAATCAAAGAGGACACTAATAGATGGAGAAATATACCATGTTCATGGATTGGAAGAATCAATATAGTGAAAATGAATATATTACCCAAAGCAATCTACAGATTCAATGCAATCCCTATCAAGCTACCAGCGGTATTTTTCACAGAACTAGAACAAATAATTTCAAGATTTGTATGGAAATACAAAAAACCTCGAATAGCCAAAGCAATTTTGAGAAAGAAGAATGGAACTGGAGGAATCAACTTACCTGACTTCAGGCTCTACTACAAAGCCACAGTCATCAAGACAGTGTGGTACTGGCACAAAGACAGAAATATAGATCAATGGAACAAAATAGAAAGCCCAGAGATAAATCCACACACATATGGACACCTTATCTTTGACAAAGGAGGCAAGAATATACAATGGAGTAAAGACAATCTCTTTAACAAGTGGTGCTGGGAAAACTGGTCAACCACTTGTAAAAGAATGAAACTAGATCACTTTCTAACACCACACACAAAAATAAACTCAAAATGGATTAAAGATCTAAATGTAAGACCAGAAACTATAAAACTCCTAGAGGAGAACATAGGCAAAACACTCTCCGACATAAATCACAGCAGGATCCTCAATGATCCGCCTCCCAGAATACTGGAAATAAAAGCAAATATAAACAAATGGGATCTAATTAAAATTAAAAGCTTCTGCACAACAAAGGAAACTATAAGCAAGGTGAAAAGACAACCCTCTGAATGGGAGAAAATAATAGCAAATGAAGCAACTGACAAACAACTAATCTCAAAAATATACAAGCAACTTATACAGCTCAATTCCAGAAAAATAAACGACCCAATCAAAAAATGGGCCAAAGAACTAAATAGACATTTCTCCAAAGAAGACATACGGATGGCTAACAAACACATGAAAAGATGCTCAACGTCACTCATTATCAGAGAAATGCAAATCAAGACCACAATGAGATACCACTTCACACCAGTCAGAATGGCTGCGATCCAAAAGTCTGCAAGCAATAAATGCTGGAGAGGGTGTGGAGAAAAGGGAACCCTCTTACACTGTTGGTGGGAATGCAAACTAGTACAGCCACTATGGAGAACAGTGTGGAGATTCCTTAAGAAATTGCAAATAGAACTGCCTTATGACCCAGCAATCCCACTGCTGGGCATACACACCGAGGAAACCAGAATAGAAAGAGACACATGTACCCCAATGTTCATTGCAGCACTGTTTATAATAGCCAGGACATGGAAACAACCTAGATGTCCATCAGCGGATGAATGGATAAGAAAGCTGTGGTACATATACACAATGGAGTATTACTCAGCCATTAAAAAGAATACATTTGAATCAGTTCTAATAAGATGGATGAAACTGGAACCAATTATACAGAGTGAAGTAAGCCAGAAAGAAAAACACCAATACAGTATACTAACACATATATATGGAATTTAGAAAGATGGTAATGAGGACCCTGTATGCAAGACAGCAAAAGAGATACAGATGTGTAGAGTGGACTTATGGACTCTGAGGGAGAAGGAGAGGGAGAGGGAGAGGGGGGGGATGATTTGGGAGAATAGCATTGAAATATGTATACTATCATGTAAGAAATGAATTGCCAGTCTATGTTCAATGCAGGATGCAGGATGCTTGGGGCTGGTGTATGGGGATGATCTGGAGGGAAGATGTGGGGTGGGAGGTGGGAGGGGGGTTCATGTTTGGGAGTTCGTGTGAAAAAATAAATAAATACAAAATAAATAAATAAATAAATAAATAAAATTTAAAAAAAAGTGCTTTCAAAAAAGAAAAAGCTGATGAATATTCCTCAACAGGGATTCTTTTCAAAGATACAAAATCTCAGCTGCCACGAGACATCAACTCTGAGCAGTGGATAAGGCCACCATGGAAAATGGTCCAGACGAGAAAGGGTAGGTTAGCATTGGTCAATGGGTCCTTTTATAGTAGTGGGGGCATATCAGTGGAACGAAGCCAGATAAGAATCACTGTGTATGTGCCTTTATAGGATAAAAGAGACAGAAAGTTTGGCATGGCCTGTCCACTCCTAGGAAACTCCAGAAATACACAGATTTTGACAACTGCATGCAAGAGAGCATGCACCGCAGCAGCATTCACAATACCCAGGGTTGAAAGTGAAGAAAGCACTCAGGGATGGAGAGATGAGTGTGATGTCAAAGAATGTGATACAGGTTCATGATGGAATATGACTCAGGCATTGAAACAAGGAAATATTGTCATTGTCAGAGGAACAGATAAGTGTGGTGATAATCTGAGTCAGTGAAGAAGGGGAAATTAGAGACAGGTCATAAAATTTAACTTTCAAATGGAACTGACAATATTGCTAGCAGTGAGTGCCCTAAGCAAGGCAAAACGGACACCCAGTGCTGGAAAGTCCCTGATGGTTAGAAAAGGGGAATGGTGAGAGGAAGGCTTACATTGGAAGGCTGAAATTCATGGCTTCCCACAAATACCTGTCAAATACACAATCCACAGAGATGGGCATGGCAAGAGTGATATACTACACACTTTCTGAGATCAGGTCAGAGGAAATAAACACTGCTAAATGCCTCTGTAGACCTGTGTAAGGGAGCAAGAATCAGTACATATTCAACAAAGGTAACTCTGTAGATCAGCTTCATCAAAAAATAAATACAAAGTACAGTAAAATAGAGAAGGAAGGAAAAACAAGTTCCAGGGTTTAGTGATTGACAGGGAAGCAGGGCATGGTACAGTCCATGGGTCCCAAAGAATCGGACATGACTGAGCAATTGAATTGAAGTGACTGACATATACATATAATATCCTAATACAGACTCACAATGGATGTCGTATCCCAAGAGTGGTGTACAACACATATTTAATAATACATACAGGAAAATAACCACAGACGAATACCTTTATGTATGGTTAAAAGGATACAAGAATATGTACATCTACAACAATAAGGCCATTTGGGTCAACATTCATGGACCAAGAGATGATCATACTAAGTGAAGGGAAGCACATAGAGAAATACAAATACTAAATGATAACAACTAAATGTGGAATCTAAGATATAACACAAAGGAATACATGTATGAAACAGAAATAAACTCATGTACATAGAGAACAGACTTGTGATTTCCCAGGCTGAGAGAATTAGGGTAGCAATACAATAAACTGTGGAAGATTCTGAAAGAGATGGGAATACCAGACCACCTAACCTTCCTCTTGAGAAATCTGTATGCAGGTCAGGAAGCAACAGTTAGAATTGGACATGGAACAACAGACTGGTTCCAAATAGGAAAAGGAGTATGTCAAGGCTGTATATTGTCACCCTGCTTATTTAACTTATATTCAGGGAACATCATGAGAAACGCTGGACTGGAAGAAACACAAGCTGGAAAAAAGACTGCCAGGAGAAATATCAATAACCTCAGATATGCAGATGACACAACCCTTATGGCAGAAAGTGAAGAGGAGCTAAAAAGCCTCTTGATGAAAGTGAAAGAAGAGAGTGGAAAAGTTGGCTTAAAGCTCACCATTCAGAAAATGAAGATCATGGCATCCGGTCCCATCACTTCATGGAAAGTAAATGGGGAAACAGTGGAAACAGTGTCAGACTTTATTTTGGGGGGCTCCAAAATCACTGCAGATGGTGACTGCAGCCATGAAATTACAAGACACTTACTCCTTAGAAGGAAAGTTATGACCAACCTTGATAGTATATTCAAAAGCAGAAACGTTACTTTGCCATCTAAGGTCCGTCTAGTCAAGGCTATGGTTTTCCTCTGGTCATGTATGGATTTGAGAGTTGGACTGTGAAGAAGAGGGGGCTCCAAAATCACTGCAGATGGTGACTGCAGCCATGAAATTACAAGACACTTACTCCTTAGAAGGAAAGTTATGACCAACCTTGATAGTATATTCAAAAGCAGAAACGTTACTTTGCCATCTAAGGTCCGTCTAGTCAAGGCTATGGTTTTCCTCTGGTCATGTATGGATTTGAGAGTTGGACTGTGAAGAAGACTGAGTGCTGCAGAATTGATGCTTTTGAAGTGTGGTGTTGGAGAAGACTCTTGAGAGTCCCTTGGACTGNAGTATTGTTTTTGCTTTGGCTCCATCCCTTCATTCTCTCTGGAGTTATTTCTCCACTTATTTCCAGTAGCATACTGGGTACCTAATGACCTGGGGAGTTCCTCTTTTGATATCCTATCATTTTGCCTTTTCATACTGTTCATGGGGTTTCCATTATACAGCAGAAAATTTTTGTGCTGGTTGTCATTAAATATATATTCTGGCACAAAATAGGTGCTAAATTAGTACTTTTGGAATTAATGAATAAATTAATATATACATGTATATGACTCTGTTGTCTTTTGAAACACCCAATAAAATATGCTAATTGTTTTATATCACTTTATTACTTGATTATCTAATAAACGTGAGCTTCCCAGCTGATGCTTGTAATAAAGAACCTGCCTGCCAATACAGGAGACTCAAGAGTTGTGTGTTCGATCTCTAGGTCAGGAAGATCCTCTTTAGTGGGGGAGGGTAACCACTCCAGTATATTTGCCTAGAGAATTCCATAGACAGAGTAACCTTGCTGGCTATAGTTTATCGAGTCAAAAAGAATTGAACATGACTGAGAGACTAAGTACATCTAATAAACATAATAGCAATAAGGTATTAAAGGATTAAGACAATAGGGCAAGCAAAATTTGATGAGTAAAAATTAAGTTGAGAATTCAAAGGATAGCTCATGACAACTGGATATCTTAATACGGAGACATTAAAATGTTAGAGTAAAAGGTAAACACTTATAGACAAAATACCACAGCTTTCAGCCACATCTTTAAAAATTGAACACATCTACAGATCTTCCTTGTAGCTCAAACAGTAAAGAATCTACAATGCAGGAGACCCAGGTTCTATCTCTGGGTTGGGAAGATCCTCTGGAGAAGAGAATGGCAATCCACTCCATTCTCCACTGGAGAATGGACAGAGGAACCTGGAGGGCTATAGTCCCTGGGGTTGTGAAGAGTCAGACACGACTGAGCAACTAACACTACTACTACTACAAAATCATGAAAACATTTTTTCACAACTCCAGTATATTTGCCTAGAGAATTCCATAGACAGAGTAACCTTGCTGGCTATAGTTTATCGAGTCAAAAAGAATTGAACATGACTGAGAGACTAAGTACATCTAATAAACATAATAGCAATAAGGTATTAAAGGATTAAGACAATAGGGCAAGCAAAATTTGATGAGTAAAAATTAAGTTGAGAATTCAAAGGATAGCTCATGACAACTGGATATCTTAATATGGAGACATTAAAATGTTAGAGTAAAAGGTAAACACTTATAGACAAAATACCACAGCTTTCAGCCACATCTTTAAAATTGAACACATCTACAGATCTTCCTTGTAGCTCAAACAGTAAAGAATCTACAATGCAGGAGACCCAGGTTCTGTCTCTGGGTTGGGAAGATCCTCTGGAGAAGAGAATGGCAATCCACTCCATTCTCCACTGGAGAATAGACAGAGGAACCTGGAGGGCTATAGTCCCTGGGGTTGTGAAGAGTCAGACACGACTGAGCAGCTAACACTACTACTACTACAAAATCATGAAAACATTTTTTCACTATTTCTGATGTTCTACTTTGTTGCCATGTGAAGGAGGAGGGGGAATGGAGAGAGGGCAGATGAGTTAGGGAGAGAGGGTAGGGGTAGAGATATGTTAGTTAGGGGAAACAAAGGCAAAAATAAGTCTCCAGTGTTTAGAAAATGGTGAAGAAATAATTGCCTTTGCTGTATCTCATATAGAAACACTAAAAATAAAATCCCTATATGCAAATTTTTATTTGTGTGTTTGTAGACTGAAATATCGGAGAAGGTAATGGCAACCCACTCCAGTACTCTTGCTTAGAAAATTCCATGGACAGAGGAGCCTGGTAGGCTGCAGTCCGTGGGGTTGCTAAGAGTCAGACATGACTGAGCAACTTCACTTTCACCTTTCACTTTCATGCATTGGAGAAGGAAATGGCAACCTACTCCAGTGTTCTTGCCTGGAGAATCCCAGGGACGGGGGAGCCTGGTGGGCTGCCGTCTATGGGGTCACACAGAGTCGGACACAACTGAAGTGACTTAGCAGCAGCAGACTGAAATATAAATAGAAAAAATAACATGCATAATTTTCCAAATGTTCCCAGCATTTTCTGTAACATCATTGTCTGCAATATTGTAAATATTCATTCAGTACAATTATCTGGCAGTAAATTTTCCAACGAAATAATTTAGACTTGATCAGTGTATATATTCACACATATATACACATGGAGATAAACAGATAAATAAATTCATAGTTACATAGATAGAGAATTTTAAGTGTGTAATATTACCCAATAACTAAGAAAATCTTCTGGAATTTTTTCCCATTAGAACAATTCTTCTGAGAAGCTTATTTAAATTCCCTAAACTTTACCATTACATCCTAACACAATTTTTAGGATTAATTAGTAGTTTTAATTTAGAGTAAGTATATTTTAGAAGCAGAGACACACTATCTCAATTAAGATATGTTTAAAATAGAAATGTGTTATATATATATATTAATATATTTTAGTCACTAAACTACAGTTTTCCTATTTCCTTCCCTCACTGCTTATCATGCATGCTCTAAGCATTCTAACATGACTTTATTGTCTGAGAAAGTAATAAAATTAGCCAATACTGTAATTAAATTCTGCTTGTAGAACTTCAACTTCCTTCTCATTACTTTACAGCAATGTTTTATTATCTCCTTTTCACTAACTTGAAAATGCATCTTTCACTGTAGTAATTCCAGAGCTTTTTTTGGACTTTATTTTTTGCTTGTTTTCTCATGCAGTCTTCCCTTGGTATCCATGGGCCATTAGTTTCAGGAACCCTTGTACATTACATTCAGCAAGTGTCTAAGACTTTTACATAAAATGGCCTAGTACAGTCAGCTTCCTTTATTCACAAATTTTGCATATGCACAACTATATTATCTGTGTCTTTGTTTCCCTCTCTATTGGCTCCTTACTCAACAATCACTCATTTGTTCAACTATCTTCTGTATTCAGAACAACACACTTTCTTCAATCAAAATTCCTAACATTACTCAAGTTGTAATCTGAGTTTCCTTCTTGTGTCACCCCTTCATTTCCCTGTCATATTTTTCAAGAGAAACCTATATTTGTCTCTGTAACCTCACCGTAGACTTATTCTAAATATTTTGCAATGAGAATTTTTTCTTCTTTCACTTTAATAAAGTTGTTTTATCAAAATTTCCAATGGTTGATAAATATCTTTCTCCCCCCATTTCTTTAACTTGCCAGGTTTCTCTCTGTATGATTTCAATTTAGTGATGACCTATCACCTTCCTCTCACCTTTTTCTTTGAAACTTTAGTTCAACTGACAATTAATATTATTATTTGACTATTCTTTTTTTTTATTTGATTATTCTTTATTCAATGTTTTGCAAAATCTTATTTTTTGTTTCTGCCCTCTACATGTGTGTAATCTTAAGTCTATCCTTGGTCATGGTTCATTAACTTTCTATAGTTTATTCCTTGGTTATCTAATCTACTCTACCACCTTCAACTAACAGTTTTACATGGGTAGATGAAAAATATTTTCCTTGATCTGCCTTTTTTTTGTNTGTAATCTTAAGTCTATCCTTGGTCATGGTTCATTAACTTTCTATAGTTTATTCCTTGGTTATCTAATCTACTCTACCACCTTCAACTAACAGTTTTACATGGGTAGATGAAAAATATTTTCCTTGATCTGCCTTTTTTTTGTTTATATATATATATCTTTAACCATTTTCTCCCCATTTATGCAATAATCTCAAATGAGTTGTCACATTTCCAAAACCAAAGTATATTTGTTTTTGGACAAATGGAGTACATTCACCTGGTTTAAAATTGTATAAACACTTGTTATCCTTTGTTCAGTTCAGTTCAGTTCAGTCGCTCAGTCATGTTCGACTCTTTGTGACTCCATGAATCGTAGCATGCTAGGCCTCCCTGTCCATCACCAACTCCCGGAGTTCACCCAGATTCACGTCCATCGAGTCAGTGATGCCATCCAGCCATTTCATCCTCGGTTGTCCCCTTCTCCTCCTGCCCCCAATCCCTCCCAGCGTCAGAGTCTTTTTCAATGAGTCAGCTCTTTGCATGAGGTGGCCAAAGTACTGGAGTTTCAGCTTTAGCATCATTCCTTCCAAAGAAGTCTCAGGGCTGATCTCCTTCTAATTGATCTCTCATAGCATTTTCACTGACAGCCTTCTTTTGCTTTCCCTTGTAGTAGCCTGAGCATAGGTTCTTATTACTGTACTTAAACTGGAGTCCACTTGACTATATTATGGTTAGTATTCTCAGTATTCTCAGTAGTCTCATTTCCTATTCATTCTTTCTAGGAAATATTTAGTAGTCGTTGCAGTTTTTTCCATCTTTCCCCTTGTGATTGCCTTGATGTCAAGAATCATATCATTTTTTGTGTGTTTCTCTCAATGACTGTCTCATATAAGAATCTATAATTTTATTGTTGCTGTCATTGAATGAAATAATTAGCCAATCAACTTCTGGACTCAAAGACCTCACAGAAATCCAGAAATATGTGGTTTTCGTGCTTCAAATCCCGCATAGTACAGATTAATGTTGAGTGATACAGTTAGGAATTTAGGCTGTCCACAATCTGGACTTCTTATTCATCTCATTCTCTCACTACTCCCTTATTTCAGTGAAAGCCCTGTATTTGGCTGATATGTACATTTTCCTAAGCTTTCTTCCTAAGCCTGTGCTTTGTAATACTCTACTTGTATGTTTCTTTTTAAAATTTTTCCTTGCAATTTTAAGTCATACCTACTTTTAAGTTTAGTTCAAATACCACTTCCTTGCTAACCCCATTTCTAATCACTCACTTTGGCAGAGATATTTCTTTTGATACTCTTAAATAGGATAAGACTTCTAGCTCTTATCTACACTTGTAACATATAACCTTATTTTTAATTATTGATATACTTATATAAAGGTTGGATGGTTGAATGGCATCACCGACTCAATGGACATGAGCTTGGGTAAACTCCGGGAGTCAGTGATGGATAGGGAGGCCTGCCTTGCTGCAGTCCATGGGGTTGCTAAGAGTTGGCCATGACTGAGCAACTGAACTGAACTGAACTGAACTGAAATGATTCATTGGAAGGACTGATATTGAAACTAAAGCTCTAATACTTTGGCTAGCTGATGCAAACCTCTGACTCATTGGAAAAGACCCTGATGCTGGGAAAGATTGAGGGCAGGAGGAGAAGAGGGCAACAGAGGGTGAGATGGTTGGATGGCATCACCGACTCAATGGACATGAGTTTGATCAAACTCTGGGAGATAGTAGTGAAGGACAGGGAAATCTGGAGTGCTGCAGTCCATGGAGCCGCAAAGAGTTGGATACAACTTAGTGNTTCTGACTCATTGGAAAAGACCCTGATGCTGGGAAAGATTGAGGGCAGGAGGAGAAGAGGGCAACAGAGGGTGAGATGGTTGGATGGCATCACCGACTCAATGGACATGAGTTTGATCAAACTCTGGGAGATAGTAGTGAAGGACAGGGAAATCTGGAGTGCTGCAGTCCATGGAGTTGCAAAGAGTTGGATACAACTTAGTGGCTGAACAACAGTAGCAATACTTATATAATTATATACTTATACTCAAGTCACCAACTCAATGAACATAAGCAAAATCTGGAGATAGTGAAAGACAGGAAGCCTGGTGTGCTGTAGTTCATGGGATCACAAAGATATGGACACGACTTAGTGACTGAACAACCTACTTATCTCTACCATAGGTCACAAGTGATGAATGAATGAATGACAGTGAGGTTTAGTAAAAATGAAACTACATATAACTGAAGAAAACAGCAAATGATCTATGTTGATGGAAAATTAGTCGCATATTTTTTAATGTTTTTTATTAAAGGTCTAAAAACTTTTCTAGAGTTAAAGAATAGCATGTTATTCATTAAGCATGTTATTCAAGAGCATGTTGTTCATNACTTTGGCCACCTCATGCGAAGAGTTGACTCATTGGAAAAGACTCTGATGCTGGGAGGGATTGGGGGCAGGAGGAGAAGGGGACGACCGAGGATGAGATGGCTGGATGGCATCACGGACTCGATGGACATGAGTTTGAGTGAACTCCGGGAGATGATGATGGACAGGGAGGCCTGGCGTGCTGCAATGCATGGGGTCGCAAAGAGTCGGACAAGACTGAGTGACTGAACTGAACTGAACTGATGATAAATAATAAAGGAAAAAAAAATAGGAGTTCCCTTGTAGTCCATCAGTTAAAACTCCATACTTCCCCTACAGTGGATACAGGTTGAAATCCTGGTCACAGAATTAATCCCCCATGCTGCACAGTGTAGCCAAAAACAAACAAACAAAAAGATTTAAAAAAATAATTTGTTTGTATATATAGGCACATAACACACCGTGTATATATACACATATATGTGCATAATGGAATCACTTTGCGGTAAAGCAGACATTCACACAACGTTGTAAATCAACTACAATTCATTTAAAAAAGTAAGATGACTGGGAAAATAAAAGATTGCTCTATTTCATTATATCTAAAGTTAATACCCAAAGAAAATTTCTGTAAAAAAACACAGCTCACTACTTAATGGCAGGCTTGCTGAAATAGTTAAAGAGACACACACTGATGTCTGCAATTTATCACAAAAGGCAACAAGGAATAAAGATGGACTGTTGATTGGAAAGAGGGATGGGCAAACAGATAGATACCTGACAAAGGAATTATTGTAAAATGGTTACAAAATTATAACCCTATATATGCTGTCTACAAGAGACCCACCTCAAACCAAGGAACACATATGGTGTGAAAGTGAAGGGGTGAAAAAAGGTGCTTCATGCAAATGGAGACCAAAAGAAAGCTGGAATAGCAATACTCAGATCAGATAAAATAGACTGAAATAAAGGCCATGAAATGAGAAAATGAAGCCCACTGCATAATGATCAAAGGATCAATCCAACAGGAAAAAATAACAATTATAAATATATATGCACCAAACATAGGAGCACCTCAATACATAGGGCAAATGCTAACAAGTTTGAAAGGGGAAATTAACAGTAATATAATAATAGTGGGAGACTTTCATATCTCACTCACACATATGGATAGATCAACCAAGCAGAAAATTACCAAGGAAACACAAACTTTAAATGATACAATGGACCAGTTAGACCTAATTGATATCTAGAGGACACTTCACTCCAAAATAATGAATTTCACCTTTTTCTCAAGTGCACATGGAACATTCTCCAGGATGGATCACATCCTGGGCCATATATTCAGCCTTGGTAATTTTTTTAAAAAGCGAAATAATTTCAAGCATCTTTTCTGATCACAATGTGGTAAGGCTAGATGTCAACTACATGAAAAAAAAAAAAAACTTTTAAAAATAAAAACATATGCAGGCCAAACAACACGCTTCTGAATAACCAATAAATAACAGAAGAAATCAGAAAAGAAATCAAAATACGTGTAGAAAGAAATGAAAATGAAAACACAACACTCCAAAACGTATGGGATTCAGAAAAGCAGTGTTAAGGGCAAGTTTCATAAATACAAGCTTACATCAAGAAACAAGATAAACATCTAGTAATGATCTAAGTTTACAATGAAAGCAATGAGGAAAGAAGAAATGAAAAACCTTGGGGTTAGTAGAAGGAAAGAAATCATTAAAATTAGGGGAAATGCTTTCAATTTTTCACCATTGAGGATAATGTTTGCTGTGGGTTTGTCATATATAGCTTTTATTATGTTGAGGTATGTTCCTTCTATTCCTGCTTTCTGGAGAGTTTTTATCATAAATGGATGTTGAATTTTATCAAAGGCCTTCTCTGCATCTATTGAGATAATCATATGGCATTTATTTTTCAATTTGTTAATGTGGTGAATTACATTGATTGATTTGCGAATATTGAAGAATCCTTGCATTCCTGGGATAAAGCCCACTTGGTCATGGTGTATGATCTTTTTAATGTGTTGTTGGATTCTGATTGCTAGAATTTTGTTGAGGATTTTTGCATCTATGTTCATCAGTGATATAGAAGTAAGCCAGAAAGAAAAACACCAATACAGTATACTAACACATATATATGGAATTTAGAAAGATGGTAATGAGGACCCTGTATGCAAGACAGCAAAAGAGACAAGGATGTGTAGAGCAGACTTTTGGACTCTGAGGGAGAGGGAGAGGATGGGATGATTTGGGAGAATAGCATTGAAATATGTATACTATAATGTAAGAAACGAATCGCCAGTCTATGTTCAATGCAAGATGCAGGATGCTTGGGGCTGGTGTATGGGGATGATCTGGAGGGATGATGTGGGGTGGGAGGTGGGAGGTGGGTTCATGTGTGGGAGTTCGTGTACACCCATGGAAGATTCATGTCAATGTATGCCAAAACTAATAGAGTACTGTAAAGTAAAATAAAGTAAAATGGAAGCTCTAAAAAAAAAAAAAAGAGAGAGAGAGATGGAGCATAGAACGGCATTGATTTGGGGAAGAGGGTGAAGGTGGATGGGAACAATGACTTCAGGAGAAGAGGTGTGGGCAGAGAAGGGGTATGTGTCAGGCAAGGACAGGGGAGGGGATCTTATGGGATGGTGTTAATGGGCAAGAAAAGGTTGGGTGGGTTCATCTCACCTTGACACTTCTTTTGGGCCTCAGTTGACGGGAGGTCTTCATCTTTTCCTCCTGAGTATCTAGAGTCAGCTTTTCCATAACTTCTCTAGAGCTTTTAGGCTTTCCAGTCATCTTAGTCATTTACAGGGCTTACAGTGGTCAGCTCCAGAGACCCTGAGCATCACTATGTATACCCCTTCACAGGAGGCCACACCCTTATGCTTTATGAGGTCAGCAAGTCACTTCCTCAGCCAATGGTGGCCTTAGGTGGGCCTTGACATCACAAAGCCCCATTCTGTCACCNGCAGTGGTCAGCTCCAGAGACCCTGAGCATCACTATGTATACCCCTTCACAGGAGGCCACACCCTTATGCTTTATGAGGTCAGCAAGTCACTTCCTCAGCCAATGGTGGCCTTAGGTGGGCCTTGACATCACAAAGCCCCATTCTGTCACCTCTAGTGGAGGATGGGGAGTAACCAGAAGATTTGGTGGGAGAAACGAGGAATTTTTAATGACCCTTAAGAGCCCTCCAAATTCACCTGCCATCTTCAGTTCTCTAAATCTACATTGAAGGGTAACATGACAGGGAGAATGTGTCTGCTCCAAACCTTGTCTCACTGCCACAGTATTCAGGCTTTCTGTTCTCTATCACATTTCACCCTTATCTAGTTTTTAATATCTTGCCTAAAATTCCTCTGTGATAATTAGATTGTATTGAAGTGTTTGTGGAAATGAGAATCATTCCACTTTCCTCCTACATGGTGGTCTTAAAGCACCTTGAAGACCATTTAATTCTGGGCCATCTCCCAGAAATCTTTTCTACCCCTCCTCCTTTCTCAGTGTTCAGATAGCTCTCCTGAGTTTTCTAGTTTCCAGTCTGAAACCATTGTCTTCAGGCTGTGAGACTGCACTGAATACACTTGCTCTTGGTCCACTTGGAGCTGTCTTGTTTCAAGTCAAGGACTCATGGTAACCTCACTAAGTGTACTACCCAGGTTTGGGTTTTAAGAGGGTGATGGGGATGAGGCAGATGAATGCATGCTTCAGGTTATGCTGGGTGATCCCACGAAGGAAATGACCACCTGTGATTGATTAGTATTTTCAGGAAGAGGTGGTGCTTGCCCAATGGTGTGTGAGCCTGGTGTGCAAAGGTCTTCTCAACATGTGCCCTCACAAATCTCTTTTCTCATCTTATTTTCCTGCTGGCATCTCCACTGGAGCTTAACTCACACTGGAGACCTTGTTGGAATTCATTTCCATGAAGAGCTACCACAAGCTTCCAGCTTCCTGGAGGAAACACTGAATAATCATGTCCTGCCCATCCAGTTCCCAAGGTCTCTCATTGAGGTGGTTGGCTCTGGAGGAAAGGGGAATGAGCTGTGTGCTTCATCTCAGAGTCTGGGTATACAGTTATTTGTCTTCATGGGAATTCCATCAGGAAGTGAAGAACTTCCTAATGTCCACTGGTTGCTTATTCACCCTGGCTGCATTGCACTGTTTAACATTTTAAGAGTTAGAAGAAAGACACCATAAGCAAACCCAAAAGATGACTCTTAAAAATTTTTAGAACAAAGAACCTAAAAAAATGAATGAAAAAGACCTGAGCCAACAGTTCCTAAGTAATGTGTAGCACTGGCCATTCACTTTATTAAGAGATGTTTAAAAGACATGAGCAGCCATTTGACAAGAAAGATATAGCACTAGTCCCTAACCACATTAAAAAAATATATTTAATCACACTATGTTAAGAAAAAATCATATTAAAATCCCCTTGAGAAATCAACCTGACCCGGAAGTGGCATAGATTTTAGACATTGCAGACAGAAACATTAAAATACTTGGAATAACTGTGTTTTGTATGTTGTAAAATTAAGTAGAGTCATGGAAATAATAAAATAGACCCCATTTAATCTTATAGATATGGAAACTACAGTGTCAGATGGCAAACACAGTGGATAGAATAAATGACAGATTAGACACGGCAGCAGGAGAAAATTATGCACTTGAAGAGGTAGCAATAGAAAGTGTCTAGAATGAAGCGCAGACTACACCAATATATACAAAGATGACACAGCATAATCTATTAACTTTTATCCCCTAAGAATGCAGCATTGGTTAAACATTTGAAAAATCAATCAAATTACTATAAAACTAAAAATGAAACACAGTAGGGTCATCTCAATAAATGCTGAAAAATAATTTGATAAATTCTAATATCTATTCCTAGGTTAAGAAGATCCCCTGGAAGATGGCATGGCAACCAACTCCAGTATTCTTGCCTGGAGAATACCCAAGGCCAGAAGAACCTGTTGGGCTTACACTCCATGGGGTCGGAAGGAGCTGGATAAAACTGACCACTTGAGTACATTCTGTATAAAAACTGTTAGCAAACTAGAAATAGAAAACTTCCTCAATCTGATGATGGTAATAAACTATATAACTAACATCACGCTTTGTGATAGAACAGCACGCCAGGCTTCCCTGTCTCTATCCATCACCAACTCCCGGATCTTGAGAAAACACATGTGCATGAGTTGGTGATGCCATCCAACCACCTCATCTTCTGTCATCCCCTTCTCTTCAGGTCTTCAATCTTTCCCAGCATCAGGGTCTTTTCCAAGGAGTGAGTTCTTCGCATCAGGTGGCCAAAGTATTGGACCTCCAGCTTCAGCGTCAGTCATTTCAATATATATTCAGCACTGATTTTCTTAGGATTGACTGGTTTGATATCCTTTCAGTCCAAGGGACCCTCAAGAATTTTCTCCAACACCACAGTTCAAAAAGCATCAATTCTTAGGCACTCAGCTTTCTTTATACTCCAACTATCACATCTGTACATGACTACTGAAAAAATCATTGCTTTGACAAGTCAGTCGTTTGTTGGCAAAGTAATGTCTCTGCTCTTTAATATGCTGTCTAGGTAGGTCATAGCTTTTCTTCCAAGGAGCGAGCATCTTTTAATTTCATGGCTGCAGCCACCATCTGCAGTGCTTTGCTCACCCTCCAGAAAAAAAAAAAAAAAAGTCTGACACTGTTTTCTAATCTATTTTCCATGAAGTAATGGGAGTGGATGCCATGATCTTAGTTTTCTGAATGTTGAATTTTAAGCCAACTTTTTCACTCTCCTCTTTCACTTTCTGCCTTAAGAGTGGTGTCGTCTGCATACCTGAGGTTATTGATAAATCTCTTGGCAATCTTGATTCCAGCTTGTGCTTCATCCAGCCCGCCATTTCGCATGCCATTTGATTAAAAGTTAAACAAGCAGGGTGATGAGATACAACCTTTATGTACTCCTTTACCGATTTGCAACCAGTCTCTTCTTCCACGTCCAGTTCTAACTGTTGCTTCTTGACCTGCATACAGATTTCTCAGAAGGCAGGTCAGGTGGTCTGGTATTCCCATCTCTTTCAGAATTTTCCACAGTTTATTGAGATCCACACAGTCAAAGGCTTTGGCATAAGGTAGCAATAGAAAGTGTCTAGAATGAAGCACAGACTACACCAATATATACAAAGATGACACAGCATAACCTATTAACTTTTGTCCCCTAAGAATGCAGCATTGATTAAACACTTGAAAATCAATCAAATTACTATAAAATTAAAAAATGAAACACAGTAGGGTCATCTCGATAAATGCCGAAAAATAATTTGATAAACTCTAATATCTATTCCTAGGTTAAGAAGATCCCCTGGAAGATGGCATGGCAACCAACTCCAGTATTCGTGCCTGGAAAATACCCAAGGCCAGAAGAACCTGTTGGGCTTATACTCCATGGGGTCGCAAGGAGCTGTATAAAACTGACCACCTGAGTACATTCTGTATAAAAACTGTTAGCAAACTAGAAATAGAAAATTTCCTCAATCTGATGATGGTAATAAACTGTGTAACTAACATCACATTTTGTGGTAGAACAGCACTCCAGGCTTCCCTGTTCCTGTCCATCACCAACTCCTGGATCTTGAGAAAACACATGTGCATCGAGTTGGTGATGCCTTCCAACCACCTCATCTTCTGTCGTCCCCTTCTCTTCGGGCCTTCTATCTTTCCGAGCATCAGGGTCTTTTCCAAGGAGTGAGTACTTCACATAAGGTGGCCAAAGTATTGGACCTCCGGCTTCAGTGTCAGTCATTTCAATATATATTCAGCACTGATTTTCTTAGGATTGACTGGTTTGATATCCTTTCAGTCCAAGGGACCCTCAAGAATTTTCTCCAACACCACAGTTCAAAAAGCATCAGTTCTTAGGCACTCAGCTTTCTTTATACTCCAAATATCACATCCATATATGACTACTGAAAAAAGCATTGCTTTGACAAGTCAGTCGTTTGTTGGCAAAGTAATGTCTCTGCTCTTTAATATGCTGTCTAGGTAGGTCATAGCTTTTCTTCCACGGAGCGAGCATCTTTTAATTTCATGGCTGCAGTCACCATCTGCAGTGCTTTGCTCCCCTTCCAAAAAAAAAAAAAAAAAAAAAGTCTGACACTGTTTCCACTGTTTTCTAATCTATTTTCCATCAAGTAATGGGAGTGGATGCCATGATCTTAGTTTTCTGAATGTTGAATTTTAAGCCAACTTTTTCACTCTCCTCTTTCACTTTCATCAAGAGGCTCTTTATACAGTTCCTCACTGTCTTCCATAAGAGTGGTGTCATATGCATATCTGAGGTTATTGATAAATCTCTTGGCAATCTTGATTCCAGCTTGTGCTTCATCCAGCCCAACGTTTCGCATGCCATTTGCTTATAAGTTAAATAAGTAGGGTGATGCGATACAGCCTTTATGTACTCCTTTACCGATTTGCAACCAGTCTCTTCTTCCATGTCCAGTTCTAACTGTTGCTTCTTGACCTGCATACAGATTTCTCAGAAGGCAGGTCAGGTGGTCTGGTATTCCCATCTTTTTCAGAATTTTCCACAGTTTATTGTGATCCACACAGTCAAAGGCTTTGGCATAGTCAATAAAGCAGAAATGGATGTTTTGCTGAAATTCTCTTGCTTTTTCAATGATCCAGCAGGTGGTGGGAATTTGATTTCTGGTTCCTCTGCCTTTGCTAAAACCAGCTTGAACATCTGAATTTCACAGTTCACGTATTGCTGAAGCCTGGCTTGGGGAATTTTGAGCATTACTTTACTAGCATGTGAGATGAGTGCAATTGGGCGGTAGTTTGAGCATTCTTTGGCATTGTCTTTCTTTGGGATTGGAATTAAAACTGACCTTTTCCAGTCCTGCGGCCACTGTTGAGTTTTCCAAATTTGTTGGCATATTGAGGGCAGCACTTTCACATCATCTTTCAGGATTTGAAACAGCTCATCTAGAATTCCATCACCCCCACTAGCTTTGTTTGTAGTGATGCTTCTTAAGGCCCACTTGACTTCACATTCCAGGATGTCTGGCTCTCGGTGAGTGATCACACCATCGTGATTATCTGGGTCATGACAATCTTTTTTGTACAATTCTTCCATATATTTTTGCCATCTTTTCTTAATATCTTCTACTTTTTTGTGTCCCTACCATTTCTGTCCTTTATTGAGCCCATCTTTGCATGAAATGTTCCTTGGTATCTCTCATTTTCTTGAAGAAATCTCTAGTCTTTCCCATTCTATTGTATTCCTCTATTACTTTGCATTGATTGCTGAGGAAGGCTTTCTTATCTCCTTGCTTTCGTTGGAATTCTGCCTTCAAATGGGTATATCTTTCCTTTTTTCCTTTGATTTTCGCTTCCCTTCTTTTCACAGCTATTTGTAAGGACTTGTCAGAGAGCCATTTTGCTTTTTTTGCATTTCTTTTTCTTGGGGAATATATATGCAAAATTAAATAAAGGTAGATGAAGATGACTTATATACATTAAAGGTTAAATACAAAGGGAGAAGAACAGTAGGAAAGACAAACAAAGAAATACATAGAAATATATAATAGGTTGAAACAAATTTTAATTAAAATTATAAAAAGTAGGAAAAAAAACAGGAAGAAGAAAGATAAAAGGAAAAAAAAATAAAAAAGGATAGCTCCATAGAACTGCAAAAGCCCAATGTAGAAGCAGAGGTTTATAACAGCAATAAAAAATGTGACTGAGAAAGCAAAGAAAAGGCTCAAAAGCTTCATTCGGTTTCATAGTGCCAATAAAATTGGCAGCCACAACAGAGGAAGGGGGGGAAGGGAAAAAAATCCAAAAGTATCTATAGGGTGTTAAAGTCTCCTACTATGATTGTGTTACTGTCAATTTCTCCTTTTATGTCTGTTAGTGTCTGCCTTATATATTGAGGTGCTCCTATATGGGGTCCATAGATATTTCCAACTGTTATGTTTTCCTCTTGGATATATCCCTTGATCATTATGTAGTGTCCTTCTCTATCTCTTGTAATCTTCTTTAGCTTAAGGTCTATTTTGTCTGATATGAGAATTGCTACTCCATCTTTCTTTTGCTTCNCATAGATATTTCCAACTGTTATGTTTTCCTCTTGGATATATCCCTTGATCATTATGTAGTGTCCTTCTCTATCTCTTGTAATCTTCTTTAGCTTAAGGTCTATTTTGTCTGATATGAGAATTGCTACTCCATCTTTCTTTTGCTTCCGATTTGCATGGAATGTATTTTTCCATCCTCTTACTTTCATTCAATATGTGGCTTTAGGTCTGAAGTGGGTTTCTTGAAGACAGCATATATATGGGTCTTTTTCCTTTTAAATTATTTAATTGGAGGCTAATTACTTTGCAATATTGTGGTGGGTTTTGCATGCATTGACTTGAATCAGCCATGGGTGTATATGTGTTCCAATCTTGAACCCCTATCCCACCTCCTTCCCCATTCCATCCCTCAGGGTTTTCCCAGTGCACCGGGTTTCAGTGCCTTATTTCATGCATCAAGGTTGGACGGGTGATCTATTTCACATATCGTAATATGCATGTTTCAATGTTAGTCTCTCAGGTCATCACACACTGGCCTTCTCCCACAGAGTCCAAAGTCTGTTTTGATGTGTCTCCTTTGCTGTCTCACATATATGGTCATCGTTACCATCTTTCCCATATATATGTGTCAATATACATGTATGGATGTGAGAGTTGCACTGTGAAGAAAGCTGAGTGCCAAAGAATTGATGGTTTTGAACTGTCGTGTTGGAGAAGACTCTTGAGAGTCCCTTGGACTGCAAGGATATCCAACCAGTCCATTCTGAAGGAGATCAGCCCTGGGATTTCTTTGGAAGAAATGATGCTAAAGCTGAAACTCCAAAACTTTGGCCACCTCATGTGAAGAGTTGACTCGTTGGAAAAGTCTCTGATGCTGGGTGGAATTGGGGGCATGAGGAGAAGGGGACGACAGAGGATGAGATGGCTGGATGGCATCACTGATTCGATGGATATGAGTCTGAGTGAACTCCAGGAGTTGGTGATGGACAGGGAGCCATGGCGTGCTGCAATTCATGGGGTCACAAAGAGTGGGACATGACTGAGTGACCGAACTGACTGGCTAACTGACACTCTATTGGTGTTTTTCTTTCTGACTTACTTCATTATATAAAATAGGCTCCAGTTTCATCCACCTCATTAGAACTAATTCGAATGCATTCTTTTTAATTGCTGAGTAATATGCTATTCTGTATATGTACCTCAGCTTTCTTACCCATTTGTCTGCCAAAGGACATCTAGGTTGCTTCCATGTCCTGGCTGTTGTAAACTGTGCTGCGATTAACAATGAGGTACACATGTCTGTTTCAATTCTAGTTTCCATGGTGTTTATGTCATATGGCAAATCTATTTCCAGTTATTTTAGGAATCTCCACACTGTTCTCTGGAATGGCTGCACTACTTTGCATTCAGTCAAAGAACTGGTCAGTTCTTTGCTTCAGGTGGCCAAAGCATTCTATTTTCAGCTTCTGCATCAGTCCTTCCAATGTATATTCAGGACTGATTTCCCTTAGGATTGACCGGTTTGATTTCCTTGCAGATCAAGGGACTCTGCAGAGTATATATGTGTATGAATCAATATTTGTTGCAGTTATGCTGCCCTCGCATGGAGAAATAGAAGAATGCTAATGAATGTAATTTATAAAATCCAGATGTATTCCCTCATTTATATATGTGTGTATGAATAAATATTTATGGTTTTTATGCTGCCCTTTCATGAAGAATGCTTTGAATGTAATTTGTAAAATCCAGATGTGTTCTCTCATATGTATATGTCAGTTCTTATGTATATGTTAGTTGCTCAGTCGTGTCTGTCTCTTTGTGACTCCATGGACTGCAGCACACCAGGCCTCCCTGTCCATCACCAACTCCTGGAACTTACTCAAACTCATGTCCATTGAGTCCATGATGGCATCCAAACACCTCATCATCAGTCGTCCCCTTCTCCAGTGTTCAGTCTTTCCCAGCATCAGGGACCTTTGTAATGAGTCAGTTCTTCGCATCAAGCGGTGAAAATGTGTGGATATGAATAAATATTTACTGTACTTCAGCTGCACTCTCGTTGAGAAATAGAAGGATTCTTATGAATTTAATTCATAAAATCTGAATGTATTCTATCATATGTATATGTGGGTATAAATAAATACTGTGCATATGATGACTTCTTGAGGAGAAACAGAATTATGCTAATGAATGTAATTTATAAATCCAAGTGTATCCACTTATATATATGTGTGTGTATGCTGCTGCTGCTAAGTCATTTCAGTCATGTCCAACTCTGTGCGACCCCATAGACGGCAGCCCACCAGGCTCCCCTGTCCCTGGGATTCTCCAGGCAAAAATACTGGAGTGTGTTGCCATTTCCTTCTCCAGTGCAAGAAAGTGAAAAGTGAAAGTGAAGTCGCTCAGCCTTGTCTGACTCTTCGCGACCCCATGGACTGCAGCCTTCCAGGCTCCTCGGTCCATGGGGTTTTCCAGGCAAGAGTACTGGAATGGGTTGCCATTGCCTTCTCTGTATGTATATGAATAAATATTTATTGTGCTTATGCTGCCATCTCGCGGAGAAGTAGAAGAATGCTTGTGAATGTATTTATAAAATCCAGATGTATTCTTTACAGCTTGAAAATGATACTGTATAACTTTGTTAAAAAATAATAGGTGCTCATAACAGAAAATATAAATTTGGTAGAAAAACATAAAGAAAGAACAAAATCACCCATGATCTCATTTAACATTGGCTCAGAATTCTGAGTTCCTGGGACAGGGAGATAAAAAGATGAGGGGATGCTAGTTCTTTTAGCATAAAATCATCTTTTCTGCTATCAGAATGTTAACATAGAACTTGGTTTTGATACGTGATTCTTGCTTTGGTTACTTATCTTTAAGTCTCTGCTTTTACAAAGACTTATTAATTTCACTCCCTGTTTAGAGACTCTTTGCTTCAAGGTTGATTTGTTTTCCCTATTTTTGCTCTAATTAAAAAAACGTTGCATGTCATGGCTATGGTAAATAGTGATGAAGTGAACATTGGAGTGCACGCATCTTTTTGAATTAAGGTTTTCTCCAGGAAAATGCCCAGAGTAGACCACATGGTGATGGTAGATTTTGTTTTCTAAGGAGCTGCCATATAGTTCACCATAGCTGTGGCACCAATTTGCATGCCCTCTGACAATGCAAGAGGGTTCCTTTTTCTCCACACCTTCTCCAAATTATTGTTTGTAGAATTTTTGATTATGGCTATTTGGAATGGTGTGAAGTAATACCTCCTTCTTGTAGTTTTGATTTGCATTTCTCTGGTAACTAGTGCTGTTGAGCATCTTTTCAACTGTTTGTTGGCCATCTGTATGTATTCTTTGGAAAAGTGTCTACTTAGATCTCCCCATTTATTTTTTATATTTTAATCCTGGGTTACATGTGCTGTTTGTATATTTTGGAGAATAATGCCATGATAATTAGTGAAGAACTATCTGTATAGCAAAGGTAACTGTCTTCAGTGCCATGTGGTGACCTAAATGGGAAGGAAACTGAAGAAGGACGATGCATACATATATATGCAAATACACAGATACATGCAACTGATTCACTTTGCTGTACAGCAGTGAGTAACACAACACTGTAAAGCAACTACATGTGCACATGCTGTTGGCTCCATTTATAGAAAGTTCTACATGAGGAAAAGCTAATATTTACTGATAGAACTGAGAACAGGGGTTGCAGGGGAAGGGCAGTGTGGGGAACGGGATCAAGAGATTTTCTAGGATAGTGGGAAAAAAATATTGCAGTGAACATCATATATATAATCTTTGTTAAATTGCATAAATATTTCTGCAATGTAAATTCCAAACAACGTCTTGCTAATTGGCTCCATGAGTTGATAAATTTACGAGATACTGTCAAATTGTCCTTTAGAAAGCTGCATCACTTTATGCTTTCACAACAACACATGAGCACTCATGTTCCAACCTCTCATCTTCAATTTGGAGGGAACATTTGGTATCATTCAAAGCTTTCATTGAACTTTTGGCAATTTCTATGGTAAGAAATTGTATTCCATTATTGCTTAGGTTTGCATTTCTTTTATCATCAATTAGTTTTAAGATTTCCTCCTG
>SJYX01017577.1:169724-203527 GCA_006410675.1 Oreotragus oreotragus | reverse complement strand
ATGGGGAGCAATTCAGATGTTCTGGTGGGAGAAATGAGGCATTTATAATTTCCCTAAAGAGGCCTCCAAACTCACCTGCCATCCTCATCTCTCTAAGTCAACTCCAATAGAGATGTGTATAAGAGACAGGTCTGACTCTGTGCGACCACATAGATGGCAGCCCACCAGGCTCCTCTGTCCCTGGGATTCTCCAGGCAAGAATACTGGAGTGTGTTGCCATTTCCTTCTCCAGTGCAAGAAAGTAAAAAGTAAAAAATGAAAGTGAAGTCGCTCAGCTATGTCTGACTCTTCGCGACCCCATGGACTGCAGCCTACCAGGCTCCTCCGTCCATGGGGTTTTCCAGATAAGAGCACTGGAATGAGTTGCCATTGCCTTCTCTGTATGTGTATGAATAAATATTTATTGTGCTTATGCTGCCATCTCGCGGAGAAGTAGAAGAATGCTTGTGAATGTATTTATAAAATCCAGATGTATTCTTTACAGGTTGAAAATGATACTGTATAACTTTGTTAAAAATTAATAGGTGCTCATAACAGAAAATATAAATTTGGTAGAAAAGTACAAAGAAAGAACAAAATCACCCATGATCTCATTTAACATTGGCTCAGAATTCTGAGTTCCTAGGACAGGGAGATAAAAAGATAGGGGGGGTGCTAGTTCTTTTAGCATAAAATCATCTTTTCTGCTATCAGAATGTTAACATAGAACTTGGTTTTGATACGTGATTCTTGCTTTGGTTACTTATCTTTAAGTCTCTGCTTTTACAAAGATTTAGTAATTTCACTCCCTGTTTAGAGACTCTTTGCTTCAAGGTTGTTTTGTTTTCCCCATTTTTGCTCTAATTAAAAAAATGTTGCATGTCATGGCTATGGTAAGTAGTGATGCAGTGAACATTGGAGTGCACGCATCTTTTTGAATTAAGGTTTTCCCCAGGAAAACGCCCAGAGTAGGCCACATGGTGATGGTAGATTTTGTTTTCTAAGGAGCTGCCATAGAGTTCACCATAGCGGTGGCACCAATTTGCATGCCCTCTGACAATGTAAGAGGGTTCCCTTTTCTCCACACCCTCTCCAAATTATTGTTTGTAGAATTTTTGATTATGGCTATTTGGAATGGTGTGAAGTAATACCTCATTGTAGTTTTGATTTCCATTTCTCTGGTAACTAGTGATGTTGAGCATCTTTTCAACTGTTTGTTGGCCATCTGTATGTCTTCTTTGGAAAAGTGTCTACTTAGATCTCCCCATTTACTTTTTATTTTTTAATCCTGGGTTACATGTGCTATTTGTATATTTTGGAGAATAATGCCATGATAACTAGTGAAGAACTATCTGTATAGCACAGGTAGCTGTCTTCAGTGCCATGTGGTGACCTAAATGGGAAGGAAACTGAAGAAGGACGATGCATACATATATATACAAATACACAGATACATACAATTGATTCACTTTGCTGTACAGCAGTGAGTATCACAACACTGTACAGCAACTACATGTGCACATGCTGTCAGCTCCATTTATAGAAATTTCTACATGAGGCAAAGCTAATATTTACTGATAGAACTGGGAACAGGGGTTGCATGGGGAAGGGCAGTGTCGGGAAGGGGACCAAGAAATTTTCTAGGATAATGGGAAAAATATTGCAGTGAACATCATATATATAATCTTCGTGAAATTGCATAAATACTTCTGCAATGTAAATTCCAAACAAGGTCTTGCTAATTGGCTCCATGCGTTGATAAATTTACTAGATACTGTCAAATTGTCCTTCAGAAAGCTGCATCACTTTATGCTTTCACAACAACACATGAGCACTCATGTTCCAACCTCTCATCTTCAATTTGGAGGGAACATTTGGTATCATTCAAAGCTTTCATTGAACTTTTGGCAATTTCCATGGTGAGAAATTGTATTCCATTATTGCTTAGGTTTGCATTTCATCATCAATTAGTTTTAAGATTTCCTCCTGTTTTTTTTTTTTTTTTGTAATTTTTTTTTCTTCTGAGTAATTTGTATTTCTTTGTTCCCTTTGTTTACATCATGTTTGTCTTTTATTGGGTTATTCATCTTTTCTTAACTTTTGAGCTCTGCATAAATTAGGTAAATGCATCCTTTGTCAGCTGTCTTCTCAATATTTTTCAGTTGTCATTTTGTAAGTGCTTGTTTATTATTTATTTACCCACACAGGAATTTTTCTACAAAGTGTAAATTTCCCTTTTTAACCTACTGGACAAAGATCACTTAAATTCAAAAAATTAAAAAACAGGGAAAACTCCAGGAAACTAGAGGGTGTAGGTTGAAAGATTGCAGGGAGGAGGTATAACTCTGAGTTCACCTGTGTGCCTTTCCACATGGACTTTTCAATAAGCTATTTACACTGAAATAGCTGAGAGAGAGAGAGAGTGAAGGCGGGTAGTGCCATGATGTGCCAAGATGAAACAGGGATGGGTGGGACTGGACCTGGCATTCCAAGCAGATGAGTCAGCCATAGGCTTGGTCAACCCTGTGAAATTAACATGGACAGGTCTCTGGAGCTATGATTAGAGGACTCAGGGAGCCCTAGCACGTGCTCAAAGCCAAGATCACGAGGAGGGAAGCACAAGCAGGGCAATGATGATACCCAGTAAGCCTGTTTCCCTTGGGCCAGAGAGAAGGTGATGCTACTTTTATTATGGAAAATGTAATCTGTGGATATTGGGAAAAGAACTTGGTCAGTGCACACAGTGTGAAAAAGTAAATAAAATTTATGTTTCATTTCACTACTGTTCATATTTTGTGGCTTCCTTGGTGGCTCAGTGATAAAGAACCCGCCTGCTAATGCAGGAGTCAGGATTTAGAAACCTGGATCAGGAAGATCACGTGGAGAAAGCAATGGCACCCCACTCCAGTACTCTTGCCTGGAAAATCCCAGGGATGGAGGAGCCTGGTCGGCTGCAGTCCATGAGGTGGCTAAGATTCGGACATGGCTGAGCGACTTCATTTTCACTTTTCACTTTCATCCATTTGAGAAAGAAATGGCAACCCACTCCATTATTCTTGCCTGGAACATCCCATTGAGAGAGGAGCCCGGTGGACTACAGTCTATGAGGTTGCAAAAGAATCAGAAACGACTGAGGAACTGAGTACACAATATTTTAACCTATCTCCTCCGCATCTTTTTTTTTTTGCTCACTTTTTTTTCAGGACTAGGATTTACTGGGTCATACAGGAAATGTATGTTTCACTTCTTAGAAAGTCCTAAACTGTTTCCCCAAAGGCCTATATCATTTTACATCCTCACCAGCTATGTATGAAGGCTTCACTTTCTATCCTCTCCAACACTTTGATACATTTAGTCTTTTTGATTACACCCATTCTAGTTGCCATTAAAAGAAAATGTGACCAACCAGAGGAAGATACTCACAATATATCAAACACTAAGAGCATATTAGGAATCAGTATGTGTAATGTAATCAGGGATGTGACTAAAACTGGAAGTCTAGATGTTCAGCGAGTAAGTGACATTCTGAACTGGGTTAGAAGGGCTAAGGAGTTTTGAAAGCTATCTGTATTGTGAAGAATCAGATACACATTAATAGGAAAGAGCACGTAATGATCCAAGTGTAGAGCTCAAGGAATTATCAAGAGGCCCATATCCACACTCAGTGAAGACATACACACATTATCTCCACTTCCCTATCTATCTTTATATTTGCTCATCTCAGAATGCATCCTCCCCAAACATTCTGCCTGATTTTCAAGAGAGAAGTCATGCAATAGGCATTCCTGTGTGATAGGCTTCCTTCACTCACAGAGTTTAAGGCCTTTGTTTCTCTAAATAATGTCTGGTTGTTCAACAGAGACGAGGCTGATTGTTGAAAGGAAAAAAAAAGTCTTCATTAACATATATGAAACAATGGAGGATTAATTCTGGCAGAAAAAAGTACACTCATATCCAGCGGCCAGTAAATTTATTCATTCACCATAAGTCTCCACAGCTTAGGTGTAAGAGTACTTAAACACAGTGAAAAAATATTCTACCCCAAGAAAATGTTTACAGTGATAGTCACCAACGTTTGTGACACCAGGTGTGGTTTCATGGGAGCGATGATTCAAATGCCTTACACTTATAGTGCAGAATTATTTCTATTATTATGACATCAGCTCCACCTCAGATCATCAGGCATTAGATCTCTTGAAGAATTTTCCGCAGTGTGAACTGATCCTGGTGTGTTGCAGTCCGTCGGATGAAATAGAGTTGGACATGACTGAGCGATTGACCTGAACACAGTCAAAGGCATTGACCTAATCAATAAAGCAGAAGTAAATGTTTCTCTGGGATTCCCTTGCTTTTTCTTTTCTTTTTTTTTAAATATAAATTTATTTATTTTAATGGGAGGTTAATTACTTTACAATATTACATTGGTTNGATTTTCAAGAGAGAAGTCATGCAGTAGGCATTCCTGTGTGATAGGCTTCCTTCACTCACAGAGTTTAAGGCCTTTGTTTCTTTAAATAATGTCTGGTTGTTCAACAGAGATGAGGATGATTGTTGAAAGGAAAAAAAAAAGTCTTCATTAACATATATGAAACAATGGAGAATTAATTCTGGCAGAAAAAAAGTACACTCATACCCAGCGGCCAGTAAATTTATTCATTCACCATAAGTCTCCACAGCTTAGGTGTAAGAGTACTTAAACACAGTGAAAAAATATTCTACCCCAAGAAAATGTTTAGAGTAATAGTCACCAACCTTTGTGGCACCAGGTGTGGTTTCATGGGGGCGATGATTCAAATGCATTACACTTATAGTGCAGAATTATTTCTATTATTATGACATCAGCTCCACCTCAGATCATCAGGCATTAGATCTCTTGAAGAATTTTCCGCAGTGTGCACTGATCCTGGTGTGTTGCAGTCCGTCGGATGAAAAAGAGTTGGACATGACTGAGCGATTGACCTGAACACAGTCAAAGGCATTGACCTAATCAATAAAGCAGAAGAAAATGTTTCTCTGGGATTCCCTTGCTTTTTCTTTTCTTTTTTTTAATATAAATTTATTAATTTTAATGGGAGGTTAATTACTTTACAATATTACATTGGTTTTGCCATACATCAACATGAAACTGCCACAGGTATTCATGTGTTCCTCATCCTGAACCCCCCCTCCCTCCTCGTACCATCCTTTGCTTTTTTCATGATCCAATGGATGTTGGTAATTTGATCTCTGGTTCTTCTAGATTTCATAAATCCAGCTTGAAGATCTGGAAGTTCCAGGTTCACATACTGTTGAAGCCTTGCTTGGA
Source organism: Oreotragus oreotragus (assembly GCA_006410675.1). NCBI lineage: Eukaryota > Metazoa > Chordata > Mammalia > Artiodactyla > Bovidae > Oreotragus > Oreotragus oreotragus. The sequence continues at coordinate 198,243 of SJYX01017577.1, read as the reverse complement.
GAATTTTGAACATTACTCTACTGATGTCTTAGATGAATGCAGTTGTGAAGAAGTTTGAATATTTTTTGGCATTGCCCTTCTTTGGGATTGGAACAAACACTGACCACAGGACAGGAAAAGGTCAGTTTTCAACGGAGTATTACTCAGTCATAAAAAGGAACACATCTGAGTCAGTTCTAAGGAGGTGGATGAATCTAGAGCCTATTACAAAGTAAAGTTATTCAGAAAACAAAAGATATTTATTGTATACTAATGCATTTATAAGGAATCTAAAAAGATTGTACCGAAGCACTTATTTGCAGGGCTGCAAGTGAGAAACAGACATAGAGAACAGAATAATGCACATAGGGAGAGGAGAGGAAGAGGGTGAGGTGTATGGAGATAGTAACATGGAAATTTACATTACCATATGTAAAACAGAAAACCAATAGGAATTCGCTGTATGTCTCAAGAAACTCAAACAGGGGCTCTGTACGAATCTAAGGGCGTGGGATGGGCAGGGAGATGCGAGGGAGGTTCAAGAGGGAGGACATATATGTATACCTATGGCTGATTCATGCTGAAGTTTAAAAGAAAGCAACAAAATTCTGTACAGTCATTACATTAAAATGTATTCATGTTTTATTTAAAAGCCATTAAACTAACAAATATAAAATTATTAACAAAAAAATTAAAAAATAAAAATGTTGAAATGATTCAAATGTCCATCACCTGGTGATAGAATAAATAAAACATGCAATGCAATATTATTTGGCCAGCAAATGAATGGAGTTCTAATATAAGCTGTAACATGCTAGAGATATGAAATGATTATGTTAATTAAAAGAAACCAGGCGCAAAAGGTGATAAATTGCATTATTCCATTCATGTAAATGAATATGTCCCAGATTAATTCTTTAAAGATAGAAAATAGAGTAGTGCATATAAGGGCCCAGATGAGGGGAAAATGCCAACTGGAGAGGTTTTCCCGCTGGAGTGATTAAAATATTCTAGAATGAGGCTGTGGTTATGCTTATGCATGGTAAAGTCATGGTACATGAACAACATGTCCATAAAGTTTCTTGAAGAAACTACTAAACTTAACTTCTAAGTCCAGGAAAACCACCCTTCAATTATAAAGGAGAAGTAGATATTCTCATATGAACAAAACATTGGGGAATTCATTCTCAGCAAATATCTGGTCTGTAAGAAATGTTAAAAGTACTTATTTACACAAAATAAGTGAAGTGAAGTCACCCAGTCGTGTCCGACTCTGTGACCGCGTGGACTGTAGCCTACCAGTATTCTCCGTCCATGAGATTCTCCAGGAAAGAATACTGGAGTGGGTTACCATTTGCTTCTCTTACACAAAATAAGATGATATTAAAGAGAAATTATGACTTAAGAAAGAGTGTCATAAAAATAAGTAAATGAAGGTGAAATAAAATGAAGGTTTTTTTCTTATTATTAATTGGTAAAAGATAAATGCTTGTTTGGGCTTCTCTATCTTTACTTTTCACTGGTTATGAATCTTCATAATTAAAGTGGGTTTCTTGTACATAAGATATATTTTGGCTCAGCGGTAACGTATTCGCCTGCAATGCAGGAGCCATAGCAGATGTGAGTTCCATCTCTCGGTCAGAAAGATCCCCTGGAAGAGAACTTGGCAACCCACTCCAGTATTCTTGTCTGGAGAATCCCCAAAGACAGAGGAGTCTTGTGGGCTAACAATCCATGGGGTGACAACGAGTTGGACACTAATGAGCAACTAAACAACAACAGACACATACCTAACAGAAACTCTGAAGATGCTACAAATAGATGAGACAATTCTGAGACTAATCAAAGCGAAACAAAAAGCCTAGACACGAGCTGAATTATAAAAAACCTAGACGATAGAGCTGAATTGTTTTAGGCAATAAAAGTCTGTCAATAGTAGTGTAAACAGTGTGTTCAACACAGGAGAGAGGAGTAATTTTTAATACTCACTCAACAGAACAAATTTCTTGTTACATTCATAAATTACAGGAAACAATGCCCAGAAAATAAACATAGTATAAAATCTATTGATCATTTATATCTAATTATGACTGTAAACATGTACGGGAATTTTTAAGAAAAAACATCTGCAAAATATACAGTTTAAGCTGCCCCAATTAAGGCAATTTTCTTTGGTCCATCCTTTCAAAATAACTGACAGTTAAGAATACATTTCGTGTAAAAAAAATGAAAAAAAATAAAAAAAAATAAAAAAAATATCTATTATAGAAAAAAAAAAAGAATACATTTCACTTTAAAACATTTTTCAAATTAAGCAAGTTATTTTACGTTGCAAGGCAAGAAGGTTTTGCACTTTTCAAGCTAAAAATGACTGTACCTTGCATGAATACTTTACTTGACATATTTAGACATTTAACCACATTGTGTGCCTTTACCTTAACAATCTTTGTGGTATCACAATGTATTTAGAATCAGCTGTTTCAATGTGAGGTATGTACTAGTACTTTCCCTCAGGGACTGCAGGCTGTGCAGGAAGAGGTACCAAGGCCATCCAAACCATGACGTATTCTCTGTTTAATGGAACAGTAGTAACCATGGCAGCCTGTATTGGTGCCAACTGTTTAACAGAGGCTCATCTTAATTAACTCCCTCATAGAAGATAATGAATTTTTAAAGTTAAGTACTGAAACCGTGGCCCTATGAAACTATAGGTATATATGTAAACACATATATACTCATATGTGTGCATGTGTATGTATATATATATATATATATATATTTAAAACACTCTACCTTGTAAATTATATATAAAATATTAAAACATGACATTAATGACAAGAAACTTTTAAAATTTAAACCAACCAAAATTTGGTTTTGGAGAGGAAAAGTGCTAAATTAGTGACTTTATTTTAGAATGCTGTAGTACGGAGATGATAATAAAAGGAGAACCAACTTTTACTTGGTTTTATTATTGTAACAAAACTCTTTGTGGGCCATTCCCTCCAGATTTCCTCCACTGGATGTGGGCCACTCCCCCTGCCTCACATGTGGGAGCCCACTGCTCCTTTCTAAATTCCTAGGTTAAAAAGGGCCTAATCAGTATTCGCTTTGTTACCTGAAAAAATGCCACTCTTTTCCTTCCTTTATTCCCTCCTTCCTCCCCCTTCTTTCTTTCATTATCTTTCTTATTATACAATTGTTGAAGTTGCCTTTCCATTTATAGTTATTACAGAGTACTGGGTCTATTCCCCATGTTGTACAATACATCTTGAGCTCATCTTACACCTACCACAGTGTGCCTCCCGCTCCCCCACCTCTGTATTGCACCTCCCTCTTCCCTTCCCCGCTGGTAACCAGTAGATTGTTCTCGATATCTCTGAGACTCCATTTTTGTTATATTCCCTACTTTGTGATATTTTTAGATTCTATAAGTGATATCATACAGTCTATCTCTGCCTGAGTTATTTTACTTAGTACTATACCTTCCTCAGTTTTGCAAGGGCATTTCATTCTTTTTTCATGGCTGAATAGTATTCCACAGGTCTTCTGGGTGGCTCAGTGGCAAAGAATCTGCCTGGAAATCAAGAGATGTGGGTTCAATCTCTAGGGAAGGAAGACCCCTTGGAAAAGGAAATGACAACCCCTTGGAGTATTCTTGCCTGGAAAATTCCATGGGCAGAGGAGTCTGGAGGGGTAAACTCCATGGGTTCCAAAGACTGGGACACTATTTAGTGACTGAACAGCAACAAGTGTCCCACAGTACATATATAACACATCTTTATCCTTTCATCTATCATCTAATGGGCATTTATATTGCTTCCATGTCTTGGTGAATTGTGTACCTCAAGGAACATGGGGGTAATGTGTGCTTTTAGTTAACATTATGAGTCTTTTTAAGATATATAGCCAAGAAAAACATTGCTCAGTCATGTGTTGTTACATTTTAGATTTCTGAGAAATTTGCATACTGAAAACCACCACTAGTTTACTCCTAAGGACTACCGTTTAGAATTCAAGATGGAGCTCTGAGGTTTTTAGTTGCTGATAGCATATCCTGAGGTGTAATAAACACTACTGGAGAAGGAAATGGCAACCCACTCCAGTATTCTTGCCTGGAGAATGAAGTAGGTGCCCTATGGGCAACTAGCTTGTATGCCTTTTTAACAAATGGCACTAACACCCCACACATGACTCAGCTCCCTAGCTACATTCCCACCTCTGCACTCACACACAGAAACACAAAGTCCTTTTTCCTCTTCTCTCATGGGAAGTGTAACTTTGGAGCTCAGTCTGGACCCAGCTCTTCCCCCTACTTTCTGGCTAACTGGACCTTCTGGTCCCATCACCAAAATGGATTAAAGCTCTAAATGAAAGACCAGAAACTATAAAATTTTTAGAGGAAAATACAGGCAGAACATTCTTTTACATAAATCACTGCAGGATCCTCTATGACCCACCTCCCAGAGTCATGGAAATAAAAAAAATTAACCAATGGGACCTAAGTGAACTTAAAAGCTTCTGCACGATGAAGGAAACAATAAGGTAGGTGAAAGAGAGCCATCGGAATTGGAGAAAATAATATCAAAAGAAGCACCTGACAAAGAGTGAATCTCAAAAATATATAAGCAGCTCAACACCAGAAAGGCGAACTATCCAATCAAAACAAAAGATACTCGATGTCACTCATTATCAGAGAAATGCAAATCAAAACCAAAATGAGGTACCATCTCACACCAGTCAGGATGGTTGCTATCCAAAAATCTCAAGCAATAAATGCTGGAGAGGGTGTGGAGAAAAAGGAACCCTCTTACACTGCTGGTGGGAAAGCAAACTAGTACAGCTACTATAGAGAACAGTGTGGAGATTCCTTAAAAAAGTGGAAATAGAACTGCCATATGACCCAGCAATGCCACTGCTGGGCATACGCACCAAGGATACCAGAATTGAAAGAGACATGTGTACCCGAATGATCATCACAACACTGTTTACAATAGCCAGGACATGGAAGCAATCAGTGGTACATATACAGAATTGAATATTACTCAGCCATTTAAAAATAATGCATTTGAATCCGTTCTAATCAGGAGGATGAACCTGGAGCCTATTATACAGAGTGAAGTAAGTCAGAAAGAAAAACACCAATACAGTATACTAATGCATATATATGGAATTTAGAAATATGGTAATGATAACCCTGTATGCAAGACAACAAAAGAGACATAGATGTACAGATCAGTCTTTTGGCCTCTGTGGGAGAATGGAAGTGTGGGATGATCTGAGAGAACAACATTGAAACATGTATATTATATGTGAAACAGATCGCCAGTCCAGGTTCAATGCATGAGACAGGGTGCTCAGGGCTGTTGCACTGGGATGACCCAGAGGGATGGGACTGGGAGGGAGGTGGGAATGGGGGATTCAGGATGGGAGACACATGTACACCTGTGGCAGATTCCTGTCAAGTATGGCAAGTATGTCAAGTGGCAAAAACCACTAAAATATTGTAAAGTAATTAGCCTCCAATTTAAATAAAGTGAACAAACAAAATTCCTTTGCTAAAAAGGGCCTAATCAATGTTGGCTTTGTGACCTAATATACACAATGGAGTATTACTCAGCCATTAAAAAGAATACATTTGAATCAGTTCTAATAAGATGGATGAAACTGGAACTGATTATACAGAGTGAAGTAAGCCAGAAAGAAAAACACCAATACAGTATACTAACACATATATATGGAATTTAGAAAGATGGTAATGAGGATCCTGTATGCAAGACAGCAGAGAAGACACAGATGTGTAGAGCAGACTTTTGGACCCTGACAGAGAGGGAGAGGGAGAGGTTGGGATGACTGGGGAGAATAGCATTGAAATATGTGTACTATCATGTAAGAAACAAATCGCCAGTCTATGTTCGATGCAGGAATCAGGATGCCTGTGGCTGGTGCATGGGGATGATCCAGAGGGATGATGTGGGGTGGGAGGTGGGAGAGGGGTTCATGTTTGGGAGTTCATGTACACCTGTGGCAGATTCATGTTAATGTATGCCAAAACCAATACAGTACTGTAAAGTAAAATAAAGTAAAAATAAAAATTGAATAAATAAATAAAAGAAATGGATGGTCCTAGGACCATAGCAGGAATTAAACAAATGAGCATGATATATTGTCTAATACAAGAACATACTCAAAAAAAAAATACACCTTAAAACTCCTTAGCAATACAGAAGCCAAACAATTAGTCCCAATATGAACTCTGAATGACTTGAGTGATAAAATAAAATTTTATGGTATTGTAACCCAAAGTATTATATAAATATCATGAGTCCATACTGATATCAACAACTAATTAAACAAATAAATAACCAAGGGAGAAAAGACAAATCCCCCTTAGAAAAGAATTCCAAATATTTTATTTATATAATGAAAGTGTCAATAGTTCAGTTGTGTCCAACTTTTTGTGACACCATGGACTGTAGCCTTCCAGGCTCCTCTGTTCATGGGATTTTTCAGGCAAAAATCCTGGAGTGGGTTGCCATTTCCTCCTCTAGAGGATCTTGACAAACCAGGAATCAAACCCAAGCCTGGCATTTGAGGCAGCTTCCTTACCATTTTAGCCTGTGTATGCTCCATCATTAAATGGTGAAGCATAATTTCCTACTCCTTAAGTGATGACTGTGCATACCGACTTTCTTTTAGTATAGGATTAAAAATTAGTAAACAGCAGTAAGTTTACAGTAGTGAAAGTTGAGAAGCACTACCTATACCAAGCAATTAACACTTAGAGTGAATTATTTTGGGACTATGCTCCCTTGATATGGTGCAATTTACTCCATGATTATCCTCTTCAAAATCTGTTGACCCAGTCTAGTAATATGAAAAAACTAATGCAAAATCCAATTGAAAAACAGTCTGCAAAAGAACTACCTCATCAGTACTTCTCAATGTATTTCTGATGGATCACAGAAAAATCCAGAGAATTCCATGGAAACATCTACTTCTTCTTCACTGACTATGCCAAAGGTTTTGACTGTGTGCATCACGACAAACTGGAAATCTTTAAGAGATGGGAATACCAGAACACCTTATCTGCTCCCTGATAAACCTGTATGCAAGTCAAGATGCAACAGTTAGAACCAGACATGGAACAAGGAATTGGATCCAAATTGGGCAAGGGGTGTGTCAAGGATATACATTGACACCCTGATTATTTAACATATGCAGAGTTCAGTTCAGTTCAGTTCAGTCACTCAGTCGTGTCCTACTCTTGCAACCCCATGAATTACAGCACGCCAGGCCTCCCTGTCCATCACCAACTTGAGGAGTTTACACAAACCCATGTCCATTGAATCGGTGATGCTATCCAGCCATCTCATCCTCTGTCGTCCCCTTCTCCTCCTGCCCCCAATCCCTCCCAGCATCAGGGTCATTTCCAATGAGTCAGCTCTCTGCATCAGGTAGCCAAAGTACTGCAGTTTCAGCTTCAACATCAGTCCTTTCAATGAACACCCAGGACTGGTCTCCTTCAAAATGGACTGGTTGGATCTCCTTGCAATACAAAGGACTTTTAAGAGCTTTCTCCAACACCACAGTTCAAAAGTATCAATTCTTCAGCACTCAGTTTTCTTTATAGTCCAACTCTCAAATCCATACATGACCACTGGAAAAATCATAGCCTTGACTAGATGGACCTTTGTTGTCAAAGTAATGTCTCCGCTTTTTAATATGCTATCTAGGTTGGTCATAACATTCCTTCCAAGGAGTAAGCGTCTTTTAATTTCATGGCTGCAATCACCATCTGCAGTGGTTTTGGAGCCCAGAAAAATAAAGTCAGCCACTGTTTGCCCATCTATCTGCTACGAAGTGATGGGACTGGATGCCATGATCTTAGTTTTTTAAGTGTTGAGCTTTATGTCAACTTTTTTCACTCTCCTATTTCACTTTCTTCAAGAGGCTCTTTAGTTCTTCTTCACTTTCTACCATAAGGGTGTTGTCATCTGCATATCTGAGTACATTATGTGAAATAGGTTTGATGAAGCACAATCTAGAATCAAGATTGCTGGGAGAAATATCAGTAACCTCAGATATGCAGATGACACCACCCTTATGGCAGAAAGTGAAGAGGAATTAAAGAGCCTCATGATGAAGGTAAACAAGAGACTGAAAAAGATGGGTTGAAACTCTACATTCAAAAAATGAAGATCATGGAATCCTATCTCATCACTTCATGACAAATAGATGGGGAAAAAATGCAAACAGTTGACAGACTTTATTTCCTTTTGCTCCAAAATTGCTGCAGATGGTGATTGCAGTCATGAAACCAAAAGACCCTTTCTCCTTGAAAGAAAAGCTGTGCCCAACTTAGACAGCATATTAAAAAGCAGAGTCATTATTTGCCAAGAGAGGTCTGTATAGTGAAAGATATGTTTTTTCCATTAGTCATGTGTGGATGTGAGGTTTGTAAAATAAAGAAGGCTAAGCACTGAAGAATTGATACTTTTGAGCTGTGGTGTTCGATAAAATTTTTGAGAGTCCCTTGGACTGCAAGGAGATCAAACTTGTCAAGCCTAAAATAATTCAGTCTTGAATAGTCATTGGGAGAACTGATCCTGAAGCTGAAACTTCAGTAATCTGGCCACCTGATGTGAAGAACTGACTTATTGAAAAAGACCTTTATGCTGGGAAAGATTGAAGGCATGAGGAGAAAGGGACAACCGAGGATGAGATGGTTGGATGGCATCACCGACCATGGACATGAGTTTTAGCAAGCTCTGGGAAATGGTGAAGAACAGGGAAGCCTGGCATGCTGCTGTCCTTGGATTCACAAAGAGTTGGACATGACTGAACAACTGAGCAACAACAGTACTTCTCAAAAGTCAAGGTCATTCAAAACAAGAAACATCAGAGAAACCATCACAGAGAAGAGTTTCCTGATGAGACATGAATAATAAATGTAATGTGTTAACCTCAATGGGATCTTGAAATGGGTAAAAACATTAAGGGAAAAACCAAGGATCTGTAGAATGCATCAGCTTTAGTTGGTAAGAGTTATCAAATTTTTATTTACCAGCTGGACAAAAGTATCATGCCAAAGAAAGGTTCTAAAAATAAGGGAGACTGGATATGGGAATACACCAAATCCGTATTAACTTTGGAATGATTTTATAAATTTAAAACTGTTCTCATTCTCAGTTCAGTTCAGTTGTTCAGTCATGTCCAACTCTTTGCAATCTCATGAATCACAGCACGCCAGGTTGACCTGTCTGTCATCAACTTAGGAGTTTACCCAAACCTATGTCCATTGAATCGGTGATGCCATCCAGCCATCTTATCCTCTGTTGTACTCTTCTCCTCCTACCTTCAATCTTTCCCAGCATCAGGGTCTTTTCTAATGAGTCAGCTCTTCACATCAGGAGGCCAAAGCTTCTGATTGGAGCTTCAGCTTCAACATCAGTCCTACCAATGAATATTCAAGACTGATTCCCTTTAGGATGGACTGGTCGGATTTCCTTGCAGTAGAAGGTACTCTCAAAAGTCTTTTCCAACACCACAGTTCAAAAGCATCAAATCTTCAGCTCTTAGCTTTCTTTACAGTCCAACTTTCACATCCATACATGACTACTGGAAAATCCATAGCCTTGACTGGTTGGATCTTTGTTGACAAAGTAATGTCTCTTTTAATATGCTTTCTAGGTTGGTCATAACTTTCCTTCCAATAAAACTGGTCTACAAAAGTATTTACATAAATGTCAAAATATTTAATGTGCTGCTATTAAATATCAATATATAAATGTAAGATATGATTATTATAGAAATAATTTAGACATTTAAAATTTTGTGTGAGAAAATAAAGCAAATGTTTAAATTGAATTAAAGTGGTTTATGTGCACTTTAATTTTAGAAGGAAAGTGAGATATATACACAACCTCTGAAATAGAATGCAGAACATAACTAAATATTTATTTGATATCTCTATTCCATTAATAATATTTTCCAGGTTTCTATCACTGCATTACCAAAATTTACTTTATATTTTATATATGTGTGTATTGCTTTAACTAGTATATGATATTATTTTTTAAATTTATTTTTAATTGGAGGAAAATTAATTTGTAATATTGTGTTTGTTTCTGCCATACATCAACATGAAGCAGTCATAGGTATATATATGTGCCCTCCCTCTTAAACATTTCTCCCAATCCTAACCTATCCCACACTTTTAGGTTGTTGCAGAGCACCAGATTTGAGCTACCTGTGTCACACAGTGAATATCCACCAGCCATCTATTCTATATATGGTAATATACATGCTTCAGTGTTATTCTCACAATTCATCCCACCTTCTCCACCTTCTCCTTCCCCCACTGTTCACAAGTTTGTTCTTTGTGTATCCTTTGCTGCCCTGCAAATAGATTCATAAGTACCATCCTTCTGGATTCCATATATATATATATATANTATATTGCTTCCATGTCTTGGTGAATTGTGTACCTCAAGGAACATTGGGGTAATGTGTGCTTTTAATTAACATTATGAGTCTTTTTAAGATATATATCCAAGAAAAACATTGCTCAGTCATGTGTTGTTACATTTTTAGATTTCTGAGAAATTTGCATACTGAAAACCACCACTATTTTACTCCTAAGGACTACCGTTTAGAATTCAAGATGGAGCTCTGAGGTTTTTAGTTGCTGATAGCATATCCTGAGGTGTAATAAACACTACTGGAGAAGGAAATGGCAACCCACTCCAGTATTCTTGCCTGGAGAAAGAAGTAGGTGCCCTATGGGCAACTAGCTTGTATGCCTTTTTAACAAATGGCACCAGCACCCCCCACATGACTCAGCTCCCTAGCTACATTCCCACCTCTGCACTCACACACAGAAACACAAAGTCCTTTTTCCTCTTCTCCCATGGGAAGTGTAACTTTGGGGCTCAGTCTGAACCCAGCTCTTCCCCCTACTTTCTGGCTAACTGGACCTTCTGGTCCCATCACCAAAACGGATTAAAGCTCTAAATGAAAGACAAGAAACTATAAAACTTTTAGAGAAAAATACAGGCAGAACATTGTTTTACATAAATCACAGCAGTATCCTCTATGACCCACCTCCCAGAGTCATGGAAATAAAAAAATTAACCAATGGGACCTAAGTGAACTTAAAAGCTTCTGCACGACGAAGTAAACAATAAGGTAGGTGAAAGAGAGCCATCAGAATTGGAGAAAATAATATCAAAAGAAGCACCTGACAAAGAGTGAATCTCAAAAATATACAAGCGCTTCAGTACCAGAAAGGCAAACTACCCATTCAAAAGAAAAGATGCTCGATGTCACTCATTATCAGAAAAATGCAAATCAAAACCAAAATGAGGTACCATCTCATGCCAGTCAGGATGGTTGCTATCCAAATATCTCAAGCAATAAATGCTGGAGAGTGTGTGGAGAAAAGGGAACCCTCTTACATTGTTGGTGGGAAAGCAAACTAGTACAGCTACTATAGAGAACAGTGTGGAGATTCCTTAAAAAAAATTGAAATAGAACACCATATGACCCAGTAATGCCACTGCTGGGCATACACACCGAGGATACCAGAATTGAAAGATACATGTGTACCCGAATGATCATCACAATACTGTTTACAATAGCCAGGACATGGAAGCAACCAGTGGTACATATACAGAATGTAATATTACTCAGCCATTTAAAAAGAATGCATTTGAATCCGTTCTAATCAGGCGGATGAACCTGGAGCCTATTATACAGAGTGAAATAAGTCAGAAAGAAAAACACCAATACAATATACTAATGCTTATATATGGAATTTAGAAATATGGTAATGATAACCCTGTATGCAAGACAACAAAAGAGACACAGATGTACAGATCAGTCTTTTGGCCTCTGTGGGAGAATCGAAGGGTGGGATGATCTGAGAGAATNTCTATTATATAGAGTGAAGTAAGTCAGAAAGAAAAACACCAATACAGTATACTAATGTATATATATGGAATTTAGAAATATGGTAATGATAAACCCTGTATGCAAGACAACAAAAGAGACATAGATGTACAGATCAGTCTTTTGGCCTCTGTGAGAGAATGGCAGTGTGGGATGATCTGAGAGAACAGCATTGAAACATGTATATTATATGTGAAACAGATCACCAGTCCAGGTTCAATGCATGAGACAGGGTGCTCAGGGCTGTTGCACTGGGATGACCCAGAGGGATGGGACTGGGAGGGAGGTGGGAGTGGGGGATTCAGGATGGGAGACACATGTACACCTGTGGCAGATTCCTGTCAAGTATGGCAAGTATGTCAAGTGGCAAAAACCACTAAAATATTGTAAAGTAATTAGCCTCCAATTTAAATAAAGTGAACAAACTAAATTCCTTTGCTAAAAAGGGCCTAATCAATGTTGGCTTTGTGACCTCCAAAAACACCATTATTTTCCTTCCTTTCTTCCCTCCTTGCTCCCCCTCTTCCTTTCGTTTTCTTTCTTATTATACAATTGTTAAAGTTTGCTTTCCATTTATAATTATTACAGAGTACTGGCTCTATTTCCCATGTTGTACAATACATCCTTGAGCTCATCTTACACCTAACATGGTGTGCTTCCCGCTCCACCACCTCTGTATTGCCCCTCCCTCTTCCCCTCCCCACTGGTAACCAGTNTCTTTCGTTTTCTTTCTTATTATACAATTGTTAAAGTTTGCTTTCCATTTATAGTTATTACAGAGTACTGGCTCTATTTCCCATGTTGTACAATACATCCTTGAGCTCATCTTACACCTAACATGGTGTGCTTCCCGCTCCACCACCTCTGTATTGCCCCTCCCTCTTCCCCTCCCCACTGGTAACCAGTAGACTGTTCTCTATATTTGTAAGCCTCCATTGTTCTTATATTCTCTACTTTGTGGTGTCTTTAGATTTTATAAGTGATATCATACAGTATTTGTGTATCTCTGTCTGTATTATTTTACTTAATAGTATACCTTCTATGTTGCTGCAAATGTCAATAATACATTCTTTTTATGGGACATCTTCTTTCTATGCCTTTTTAGCAAATGGCACTGCCACCCCACACATGACACGGCTCCCCAGCTAAGTTTCCATCTCTGCACTCACACAGAGAAACACCAAGACCTCTTCTTCTTCTTCCATGGGAAGTATATCTTTGAAGCTGAGTCTGAAACCTGTTTTTTCCCACTAATTTCTGGCAAACTGGATCTTCTGGTCCCATCTCCAATGCCAGAGGACCTATCTCCTTCCCTCTTCACACATTTATGCCTGCCCTGCCCTCTCTTCCCCCCACTGTTACAGAACTCGGAGACAAACATCATTTCACATCAAGTTGATTTTATTTTCATTATGAATGTATGCAGTTGGTATAATGGTCAACATCTGTACTGTTGGCCAGTCCTCAGTGGGAAGACCCTTGAAGATTTTGAGGTCTCAGACCATGCTCTGAAGTCACTGGCTGCCCACCGGTCCCCCTGGAATGACAGCGGTCTCCACACTCTCTGGGACCTCCTCTGGCCCGTTCTGATTCAGCTCTTCATTCACCTTGGAACATGGCTACAGAGCTTTGAGCCTCTGATTTTTTTTTTTAAGTTTCCTTGTGGTAGACGGTTTCTGAGAAGTTTTCTTGGTCAGCATTGCCTGAAAGTTATATTCACTCTCACAGTTACTGTGACCACCTGGAGAAAACAAGAGAGGGGTAGAAAATAGCATTGATTTGGGGAAGATTGTGAAGTTGGACAGGAACGACAGCTTCAGAAGGGGTGTGAGTAGAAAAGGGTTATGTGCCAGGGAAGGAAAGGGGAGGGGTTTTCTGGGGTGGGGTCAATGAGCAAGAGGAGTTTGGGTGGGTTCAGCTCACCTTGATATTTTTTTGGAACCTCAATTGAGAGGAGGTCTTCACATTTTGTCCCGAGTAACAGGAAGCACAACTACTCTGGAGCCTTGTGGCTTCCCAGTCACCTTAGTCATTTTGAGGCCTCCCAGTGGTCTGCTATAGAGCCCCTGAGCACCCCTATATATACCCCTCCCCAGGGAGACACACCCTCATGCTTTATGAGGTCAGCAAGTCTCTTTTCCAGCCAATGTTGGCCCTGGGTGAGCCTTGACATCACAAAGCCCCATCCTGACACCTCTAGTGGAGGATGGGGAGCAATTCAGATGTTTTGTTGGGAGAAATGAGGCATTTATAATTTCCCTAAAGAGGCCTCCAAACTCACCTGCCATCCTCATCTCTCTAAGTCAACTCCAATAGGTCACATGGCAGGGAGAGTGTGTCTCCTTCAAATCTTGTTTATTATATCTATTTATGACTGCAAAAGTGTAAGGGAATTAAAAGAAATCTGCAAAAGATACAGCTTAAGCAGCCCCAGTTAACGTAGGTTTATTTTCTTTGTTCCATAGTCTCAAAATAACTGACAATTAAGCATGAATTTCATTTAAAACCTATTTTTCAATTTCAGAAAGATAATTTATGTTCAAATAAAAGACAATTATGTTCTTCTCAAACTAAAAAAAGTTTGTACCTTGCAGTGAATACTTTGTTTCACTGATTTAGATGTAAATAAAAGCAAACTGTGTGTCTTTACCTTGACAATTTTTGTGGTATCACTGTGTATTTAGAATCAACTGTTTGAACGTGGGGTGTGTATTATTACATCCCCTCGGGGACTGCAGGCTGTGCAGGAATTGATCTCAAGGCCTTGCAAACCATTAAAGATGCACTGTGGAATGGAGCATTGGTAAACANAGCAAACTGTGTGTCTTTACCTTGACAATTTTTGTGGTATCACTGTGTATTTAGAATCAACTGTTTGAACGTGGGGTGTGTATTATTACATCCCCTCGGGGACTGCAGGCTGTGCAGGAATTGATCTCAAGGCCTTGCAAACCATTAAAGATGCACTGTGGAATGGAGCATTGGTAAACATGGCAGCCTGTGTTGGTGACAATTGTTTAACAGGATCTTCTTTTAATGAACTCCCTCATAGAAGACAATGAATTTTTGAAAATAACTACTAAAACTGTGACCTTATGAATATATATATATATATATATACACACACACACACACAAACGTGTGTGCATTTGTATATATGTACACTGAAAATTTATACCTTTTGGATAATATATAAAATATTAAAACCTGACATATATGACAACAAATGTTTAAAACGGAAACCAACAGAATTTGATTTTGCAGAGGAAAAATATTTAATTACTGACATTATTTTAGAATACTGGAGTATGGAGATGGTAATCAAAACAAAACCAGCGTTTACTTGGTTTCATTCTTATAATAAAACACTTCATGGGCAATGCCCCTCACTATTGTGGGGTAATCCCCCTGCCCCACCTGTGGGAGCCCACTGCTCTGTTCTAAATTCCTTTCTCCAAAGAAGACATACAGATGGCTAAAATACACATGAAAAGATGCTCAACATCACTCACTATCAGAGAAATGCAAATCAAAATCACAATGATTTACCATCTCATACCTGTCAGGATGGCTGTTATCCAAAACTCTCAAGCAATTAATGCTGGAGAGGGTGTGGAGAAAACAGTACCATCTTACTCTGTTGGTGGGAATGGAAACGAGTACAACCACTATGGAGAACATTGTGGAGATTTCTTGAGAAACTGGAACTAGAACTGCCATACGACCCAACAAACCCACTGCTGGGAATACACACAGAGCAAACCAGAATTGAAAGAGACATCTGTACCTGAATGATCATCACATCACTGTTTACAATAGCCAGGACCTGGAAGCAATCTAGATATCCATCAGTAGACGAATGGATAAGAAAGCAGTGGTACATATACATAATGGAATATTACTCAGCAATTAAAAAGAAGGCAGTTGAATTAGTTCTAATGAGGTGGATGAAACTGGAGCCTATTATACAGAGTGAAATAAGTCAGAAAGAAAAAACATCAATAAAGTATACTAACACATATTTATGGAATTTAGAAAGATGGCAATGATATACCTATATGTGAGACCTCAAAGAGACACAGATGTACAGATCAGACTTTTGGACCCTGTGGGAGAAGGCCAGGTTGGGATGATCTGAGAGAATAGCATTGAAACATGTATATTATCATATGTGAAACAGATCGTCAGTCCAGGTTTGATGCATGAGACAGGATGCTCGGGGCTTGTACACTGGGATTACCCAGAGGGATGGGATGGAGAGGGATGTGGTAGGTGGGTTGAGGATGGGGAACACATGTACACCCGTGGTAGACTCCTGTCAAGTGTGACAAAAACCACTACAGCATTGTAAAGTAATTAGCCTCCAGTTAAAATAAATAACTTTTAAAAAATAAACTAAATTCCTTTGTTAAAAAGGGCCTAATCAATATTGGCTTTGTGACTTCCAAAATCATCGTTATTTTCCTTCCTTTCTTCCCTCCTTCCTCCCCCTCTTTCTTTCCTTTTCTTTCTTATTATACAGTGTTAAAGTTTGCTTTCCATTCATAGTTATTACAGAGTACTGGCTCTATTCCCCATGTTCTACAGTACATCCTTGAGCTCATCTTTCACCTAACACGGTGTGTCTCCCACTCCCCAATCTCTGTATTGCCCCTCCCTCTTCCCCTCCCCGCTGGTAACCAGTACATTCTTCTCTATATCTGTGTGCCTCCATTTTTTTTATGCTCTCTACTTTGTGGTGTCTTTAGATTCTATAAGTGATGTCATGCAGTATTTGTCTATCTCTGTCTGTGTTATTTTACTTAATAGTATACATTCCATGTTGCTGCCAGTGTCAATATTCCATTCTTTTTATGGGGCACCTTCTTTCTATGCCTTTTTAACAAATGGCACTGCCACCCCACACATAACACGGGCTCCCCAGGTAAGTTTCCATCTCTACACTCACACAGAAAAACACCAAGTACTCTTTGTCTTCTCCCATAGAAGCATATCCTGTAGTTTCAGGCCAGTGACATGCGGATCCCAGGACACACATGGGAGGCATACATCAGGAGCAGTCAGAAACAAATCCTCCCTTGTGGGGTGAGAACAAGGGTCCCAGAGGACAACGGAGCACTCAGAGGGATGAGCTCATTGGATGGTATGTCAGGGGCTGGGGATGTCGGTGTGGCGGCTGGGCAAGCAGGAGTACCAAGATGCAGAGTTCCAGTGATGCCAAAGTTGTACTCCTTAACAACCTCTCTGTGCCTGAGACGTCCTCTCTGGTCCACTGCTTCTGTGAGGATGGATGCAGCACTCCCAGCCTCAGGCTAGTCACCATGAGCCTGAATTTGCTCAACTGGTTGCTGGATCACAACTCTCCAGGTTGAAACAGGATTGCTGAGGGAGGTGCCTTTGGGCCTCCCCAGAATGGACGAGTGATGGTGGGGTTCTTGGATGCCCAGGGAGGGCTCGGGGCCTGGTCAGTGCCATGCTGACATCCCCCATATGGCCAGCAGATCAGTAGATCCTCCCATGAGACATAAGTGACAAGACACAGAGCTTGTGAGGGGATCATGCATGAGGCCTGAAGGCAGATCTGTATAGAGGCCAGGACCCTCTCCTCTCCAAGGTGGAGAAGGTTAGGCTGATGCAGCCTACATGCAGAGCCTGGATTCAGGTCATGCGGGTAGCAGGTGACGAGCTGAGACTGGAGGCTTGGGGGCTTCATGTGTCCTAGGCTCATTCAGAGAAGTTCTGTTTACAGCATGTAGGACCCAGGTGATTCTCACAGAGTCAGGCTGAATTCATCACCTTTGTAGGCATCATCCTTCCCTGGGTCCTGCTGCTCACAGAGACTCTATTGGTTCTTTGGTTTGAGCCCTACGATTCAGGGTGCCGGGGCCCTTAGACCTGTAGCTGCGCTGGTGCTCTCAGGAATGTCGCAGACAGCAGAGCGCCCAGCAGGCGAGGAGGATGCCTTCTTTAGCAGGGAGGCAGTGGAGGAAGGAGAGGCCCTGGAGTAGGGAGAAGTGTTGCAGTCTGGCAAGTGTTCCAGCTGCTGGTGGAAGACATCACTGAGTAGGTGGAAGTGGTGGCGGAAGAGGAGCAGGAGAAGCTGTCCTTGCAAGAGCGGTAGGAGAAGCCAGAGGAGCAGGGCCAGGAATATCCAGGGACTGGAGCCTTGAGCGACCAGCCCCCACTGGAGGCGCTGGAGGCATTGGCAGCCCTGCAGGTGGAATTGAGCTCTGCAAATGACAAAAACCCATAGCCAAATCATCTTCAGAGGAAAGACCATCAGAGGAGAAATCGTCCCTCCAGTCAGAGAAGTGCTATCATCCAGGGAGGCACATCATCATGCTCAGGAGGATGAGAAGGAACAGGAGCAGGAGGAGGAGTGGGGGTGAGGGAACCCAACAGCTGAGCAGAGGCCAAGTGATTTGGGGTTCGGGGGCACTGTGATCTCCACAGGCACAATGACAGCAGAGCCAGGGAACCTCTCTACCTGTACATGTCTAAGCAGATGAGTATGAGAGGCTCAGTTTGGCTCACATCTGAATAGAAGCAACACACTTTGGCAGGAAATGGATGTCACCAGTGACATGCAACAGTCAGCCAGATGACTCCAGTACATCCACGGCATCCCTTGTCAAGACAGGCAGTTGGGAAGAGACCCAGGCCTCTCTTGCTAAACACATGGACACAGCACTTGCACACGGAGAACACATGCTTCAGGGACTACAGATCCTTAAGTTTCAGGCAACTGACATGCAAATTCCCAGGACACACATGCCAGGCATACAACAAGAGGGGTCAGAAACAGATCCTCCCTTGGGGGATGCAGACAAGGGTCCCAGAAGACTACAGGGGACCCAAAGGAATGAGCACCTTGCATGGTGTGTCAGGGGCTGGGGATATCATTGTGGAGGCTGGGAAAGAGGGAGTACCCAGATGCAGTGCACCAGTCATGCCAAAGTGGTATACCTATACGAGCTGTCTGTGCCTGAAGTATGGGTAGTCCCAATCCCAAAGGGAAAAAAGTAAGGGAGTACTTAAGATGCCTGTTCTGTTGCCCTTGTTCTGCCAGAGACTAACTCTGTTAGGAGACTCTTCCTTCCCTGGCATGTGGCATGACTGGTTGCTTGATTTTGAACAGATTATGAACCACCGCCAGATGACAGTCATGGTCAGCGACCAAGATGAAGACTTGATTATCTATATGATGGCTTTGAAGGGCAGGGAGGGAGGCTGAGGGATAGTGGGTGGGGGAGTTGAGCAGGCAAGTGGGGGTCGGGAGTCCTATGACCCAGGTGCGTGTGTTCGCCCTGAGCTTTTGGAAAGCAAAAACGGAAAATGCTGATGCCTGCCTGGCAGGCAAGCTGCAGACACTAGAAGCTTGTGCACCTTCATCTTTTCCATCATCCCGTTCCTGGAAGGTGCCGGAACAAGGCCATCCCCAGTCCTGCTGCAAGCTGGTATTGTCTTTTGGGACAGCCAGTGCTTTGGGAACAGAGACATCATTAAGGAGTATCACTTTGTCATTGCTGGTGCGACCTGGCTCCCAGGGCTGTGTGGGTGGATGAGAGAGGGAGTGGAATACACCGCCTACCTGAATCTTTCCTGTCTCCCCTGTCCTCCTTCAGGATATAGGGCATGTACGTCCTCTCTGGTCCACTGCTTCTGCGACGATGGATGGGGAGCTCCCAACCTCAGGCTGGACACCAGCCCGGTGAACTTCCTCAACAAGTTCTTGTACCACAACTCCCCAGGATGTAACAGGATTGCTGAGGTGGGGTTCATCTGTATCTCCCCAGAATGCACGATTGGTGTTGGGGTTCTTGGCTGCCCATGGGAGGGTTCGGGGCTGTTCATCCATATGCTGTCCTCCATTGTGCAGCACCAAATCATGACGAGGGAATATGAGTCAATCCCCTGCACTATTAGCCCCAGGAGGAAAGTCCTGACATGAGAGGTAAATGGCAAGACACAGAGGTTGTG
Organism: Oreotragus oreotragus; assembly: GCA_006410675.1. Taxonomy (NCBI): domain Eukaryota; kingdom Metazoa; phylum Chordata; class Mammalia; order Artiodactyla; family Bovidae; genus Oreotragus; species Oreotragus oreotragus. The sequence goes on along the minus strand of SJYX01017577.1, from coordinate 178,335 downwards.
AGGGTGTCAGGAGGTGAGGCCTGAAGGCAGATCCGTATAGAGGCCAGGGCCTTCTCCTCTCCCCAATGGGGAAGCTCAGACTCACACAGCCTGGATGCAGAGAGTGGATTCACGTCTGTGGGCCCTGTGATCTCCACAGCCACAGTGCCAGGAGAGCCTGGGACTCTTTCTACCTGTGTGTGTCTTAGCAAATGACTATGGGACCCTCAGTTTGGCTCGTATCTGAATAGAAGCCACACACTTTGGCAGGGAATGGATGTCATCAGTTACTGGAGACAGTATGGCAGATTACCCCAGTACATCCATGTGACCCCTTGTGAAGACAAGGCACAAGGAAGAGAAAAAGATCTCTCTTGCTAAATCCAAAGATACTGTCACTTGTGCTCAGAGAACCCATGCTGCATGCACTGCAGATCCTGAAGTTTGAGGCCACTGACATTCCACTCCCCAGGACACATATGACAGGCATACATCAGGAGCAGTCAGAAACAAATACTCCTTTGTGGGATGAGAAAAATGGTCCCGGAGGACCACAGGGGACCCAGAGGAATGAGTGCATTGGATGATATGTCAGGGGCTTGGGAAAGTTGGTATGATGGCTGGGCAAGCAGGAGTGCTGAGATGCAGAGGACCAGTGATGCCAAATTTGTACTCCTTAATGACCTCTCTGTGCCTGAGACGTCCTCTCCGGTCCACTGCTTCTGCGATGATGGATGCGGTGCTCCCAGCCTCAGACTGGTCACCATGAGCCTGAACTTGCTCAACTGGTTGTTGTACCAAAACTCTCCGGGATGAAAAAGGATTGCTGAGGGCGGTGCCTTTGGGCCTCCCCAGAAAGGGCGAGCGATGGGGTTTGTGTCTGCCCAGGGAGGGATCAGGGCCTGATAAGTCCCATGCTAACCTCTACCATGCAGCCAGCAGATCACTAGGTCCTGCCATGAGAAGTAAATGACAAGACACAGAGGTTGTGAGGGGATCAGGAGGTGATACCTGAAGGCAGATACGTGTAGAGCCCATGATTTTCTCCTCTCCCTGCTGGGGAAGCTCAGGTTCATGCAGCCTGGATGCAGAGGCTGGATTCACATCATGTGCATAGCAGGTGACAGGCTGAGACTGGAGGCTTGGGGGCTTCATGTGTGCTAGTCTCATACAGAGAAGCTCTGCTTACAGCATGTGACACCCAGGTGATTCTCACTGAGGCAGGTTAAATTAAGCACCTTGGTCAGCATCATCATTGCCTAGGTCCTCTGCTCACAGAGATCTGGTCTTTGTCAGTGAGTCTGACAATTCAGGGTGCTGGAACCCCGAGACCTGCTGGCACGCTTGGGCCTTTGGGGAGGTTGATGGCAGCAGGTGGCACAACAGGCTGCCTTTTTCAGCGGGCAGGCAGTGGAGGCAGGAGCGGACCTGGAGTAAGGAGAGGTGGTGAGGTCTGGCAAGTGTTCCAGCTGCTGCTGGAAGATATCATTGAGGAGGTTGAACTGGAGGTGGAAGAGGAGCAGGAGAAGCTGTCCTCGCCAGAGTGGAAGGAGAAGCCAGAAGAGCAAGGCCAGGAACATACAGGATAGGAGCCTTGAATGACCAGCCCCTACTGAAGGCACTGGAGGCATTGGTGGTCCTGCAGATGGAGATGAGCTACGTGAATGAGAAAGACCCCAAAGCCTATTTTCAGCTCCAGAGGAAGGACTATCAGAGGAGAAATCTTCCCTTGAGTCAGAGAAATGCCATCATCCAGGGCAACCCTGGTTTGTGGGCCAAAGCCATATTCTTAGTGCTGCTTCTCAGAGAGCAGATGTTCAGGAGGCCAAGAAAGAACAGGAGCAGGAGGAGGGGTGGGGGTGAGGGAACCCGACAGCTGAGGGGAGGGCAAGGGAACTGAAGTTCGGGGGTGCTGTGATCTCCACCTGCAAAATGCCAGCAGAGCCTGGGAACCTCTTTACCTGTATGTGAGCAGATGAGTAGGGGAGGCTCAGTTTGGCTCGCATCTGAATAGCAGCCATACACTTTGGCAGGGAATGGATGTCATCAGTGACATGCAACAGTCAGCCAGATGACTCCAATACATCCTTGTCATCCCTTGTCAAGACAGGGCACAGGGAAAAGCCCCAGGCCTCTCTCGTTAAACACATGGACACAGGCACTTGCACATGTCAAATGTATGCTACTGGGACTGCAGATCCTGAAGTTTCAGGCAACTGACATGCCCCGTCCCAGGACACACATGCCAGGAATACATCAAGTGTGGTGAGAAACAGATCCTTGCTTGGGGGATGAGGACAAGGTTCACAGATGACCATAGGGGAACCAGACAGATAAGTACGTCATATGCTGTGTCAGGGTCTGGTGATGTCCGCGTGGTGGCTGGACAAGCAGGAGTATCCAGATGCAGAGCACCAGAGATGCCAAACTGGTACACCTATACGACCTATCTGTGTCTGAAGTATGGGTGGTCCCGAAGGGAAACGTGTACTACTGAAAGGGAGTACTTACAGATGCCTGTTCTCTGCTCTTGCTCTGCCCGAGGCTAACCGTGTTACTCGAGACTCTTCCTTCCCCGGCATGTGGCATTACTGTTTCCTTGACTTCAAGCAGATTATGAACCACCACCAGATTCCCGTCATGGTCAGCGACGGAGATGAAGACTTGCTTAACTCCATGACAGCTTCGAAGGGCAGGGAGGGAGCCTGAAGACAGGTGGGTGGGGGAGCTGGGCAGGCAAGTGGGGGTCGGGGGATCCTATGACTCAGGTGTGTGCTTTCACCATGAGCCTTTGGAAAGCAAAAATGGAAGATGCTGATGCCTGCCTGGCAGGCAAGCTCGGACCCTAGAAGCTTGTGCACCTTCACCTTTTCCATCCTCCCGGTACTGGAAGGTGCCAGAATGAGGCCATCCCCAGTCCTGCTGCAAGTTGATAGTTTCCTTTCAGGACAACCCATATGACAGGAACAGAGAGATCATTAAGGAGTACCACTTTGGCATCACTGGTGTAACCGGGATCCCAGGTCAGTGTGGGTGGGTGGAGAGGGAGTCAGATGCACCTACTACCTGAATGTTTCCTGTCTCCCCTGTCCTCCTTCAGGATATAGGGCATGTATGTCCTTTCTGGTCCACTGCTTCTGCGACGATGGATGAGGAGGTCCCAACCTCAGGCTGGACACCAGCAGCGTGAACTTCCTCAATTGGTTCTTGGACCACAACTCTCCAGGATGTAATAGGATTGCTGAGGTGAGGTCTATCTGGGCCTTTCCAGATTGGACGATTGGTGTTGCGGTTCTTGGCTGCCCATTGGAGAGCTCGGGGCTTGTTATCCATATGCTGTCCTCCCCTGTGCGGCCAACAGATCATTGACGAGGGCCTGTGAGTCAATCCCCTGCAGTATTACCCCCAGGAGGAAGGTGCGGCCATGAGAGGTAAGTGACAAGACACAGAGGTTGTGAAGAGGTCAGGAGGTCAGGCCTGAAGGCAGATCGGTGTAGAGGCCAGGACCCTCTCCTCTCCCCAGTGGGGAAGCTCAGGCTCATGCAGCCTGGATGCAAAGCCTAGTTTCACATCATGAGGGTAGCAGGTGACAGGCTGAGACTGAAGGCTTGGAGGCTTCATGTGTCCTAGTCTGATTCAGAGAAGCTCAGCTTACAGCACGTGAGACCCAGGTGATTCTCACCAAGGCAGGCTGAATTGAGCACCTTTGTTGGCATCATCCTTCCCTGGGTCCTGCTGCTCACGGAGACACTGGGGCTTCTTAGGTGTGAGCCCAAGGTTTCAGGGTGTCAGGGCCCTGAGACCTGTGGGCACGCTGGTGCCCCTGGGGATGTTGCAGGCAGTAGGTGGCCCACCAGTAGAGGAAGCTGCCTTCTTCAGCGGGAAGACAGTGGAGGAAGGAGTGAACCTGGAGGAGGGAGAGGTGGTGCGGTCCGTCAAGTGTTCCAGCTGCTGGTGGAAAACATCATTGAGTAGGTGGAAATGGTGGTGGAAGAGAAGCAGGGGAAGCTGTCCTTGAAGGAGCAGTAGAAGAAGCCAGAGGAGCAGAGCCAGGAACATCCATGGACAGGAGCCTCGTGCGACCAGCCCCCACTGGAGCCACTGGAGGCATTGGTGGTCTGGCAGGTGGAGCTGAGTCCACAAATGAGAAAGAACTCAAAGCCGATCTTGGGCTCCCGAGCAAAGACTATCAGAGGAGAAATCGTCCCTTGAGTCAGAGAAGTGCCATCATCCACGGCAACCCTGGCTTGTGAGGCAATGCCATATCCTTAGTGCCTCTTCTTAGAGGGCAGATGCTCAGGAGGATGAGAAGGAACAAGAGCAGGAGGAGGGGTGGGGTGACGGAATCCGCCAGCTGAGGAGAAGCCAAAGGAATTGGGGGCCAAAGGAATTGGGGTTCGGTGGCATTGTGATCTCCTCCCCCACAGTGCCAGCAGGGCCTGGGAACATCACTACCTGTCCGTGTCTGAGAAAATGAACATGGGAGGCTCAGTTTGGCTCACATCCTTATAGGAGCCAAACACTTTGGCAGGAATGGATGTCATCAGTGACTGGCAACAGTTGGCCAGATGACTCCAGTACATCCATGCCACCACTTGTCAAGACAGGGAGCATGGAAGAGACCCAGGCCTCTCTTGCTAAACACAAAATCACATGCCCTTGGGCTTGGAGAATGCGTGCTGCAGGGACTGCAGATCCTGAAATTTCAGGCATCTGACATGCCAATTCCCAGGAAACACATGCCAGGAGTACATGGAGTGCAGTTAGAAACAGATCCTTCTTTGGGGGATGCGGACAAGGGTCCCAGAAGATCACAGGGGACACATAGGGATGAGAGCATTGCCTGATGTGGCAGGGGCTGGGGATGTCAGTGTGGCGGCCGGGCAAGCACGAGTACCCAGATGCAGAGCATCAGCAATGCCAAAGTGGTACACCTATACGACCTGTCTGTGCCCGAAGTACGGGTGGTTCCGAGAGGAAACAAGTACTCCCAAAAGGGAGTACATACAGATGCCTGTTCTGATGCCCTTGCTCTACCCGAGACTAATCCTGTTACTCGAGACTCTTCCTTCCCCAGTGCCAGAAGCCAGCATGAGGAATCCCACCTGTGACAAGGTCATGCAGCAGAGATCTGATGTGCAAGGTCGAGTCAGATCTCAGGTTTTCCCCCTGGTATTTCCTGAGCATGTACCCCCCAAAATAAGAATATGCCTGCCTTATTGTATTGTACTTTTCCACTCTTCTGACACACTCTGAAAAAGTCATCTCAGGGCTTTGGTCTTCTGCATTTAAAAGAGTGTTTCAATCCAAAAACCCCTCTGATGGCTTTCTAGCCTGCCTGCAGGACTTGTACAGCTGCACATGTGACAGTTTGAGGCACAGGAAACTTAAAACATCCTAGGAATGTAGAGGCTTCTGAGAAGTCAAAATCATTAGAATAGGACTGATTAAAGGTTTCATTTGTTGAGCCAATACTTGATGCCAAATTTTCATATCCTTTATTTTTATATATAGTTGGTATATAGAAAAATAGGTAGTAGACCTGGTATTAGCAACATTAGATCTTTGAGTTAAGTACTTTCTTTGTTATAACCCACTGCACATTTGTTCTACAGTAATGTAACTTTATTTTGAGGGTGATGCAGAGTAAAGAAAAATAACACTTCTAGGGAAAAGGAGTTTTCTGGTTGATAAACAATTATCCAGGAGGAGAGCCATAAAAACGTTAACAGGCCTCTTGACCAGAAGATAATGTATACCACCTGAGACCTTTTGTATACGGGAGGGTATGCAAAAAGAAAGCCTTGTTTGTCTCAATGAGAGTCAGGACTGCTGCCCCTGCATAACTCTGCATATTCCATTATTTCTTTAGGTACAACTTGGGGTATATAAGCTGATTTTGAAAAATAAAGTGGTTTTTTTTTTTTTTTTTTTTTTCCTTTCACTGATGCTGGGCTTCCCCATGTCATTCTTTTCTCCCTTTTTTTGCTGAATTCCCATCTGGAGCTGGGAGGCTCACCACGTCTACTTACTTGCCCTGGCTGCTAAGACCCACACGAAAGGGAGACTAAGGAGGTGGGGGGCATCATTCAATATTCAAGTGGGCGCTGCTGGCCTAACGTAGATGATGCAAACATCTTGTCTCGAGGTTTTATTGGTTTTCCCCGTAAGCCAAGTTATTCAGCCTCCTTTTCTCTGCCTAAATTTCCTACTATACTATTTCTCCCTAATCTAATCTTATATCTCTAAATAAGTAAGTTTTTCCTTGCCAACGCCATCCCCACTTCGAATTCCCTGGATCCACCAGGGCTGGACTCCAGCACCCCAGCATGTGGCATGACTGGATCCTTGACTTTGAGCAGATTACGAAAAACAGACAGATTCCCGTCATGGTCAGCGACCAAGATGAAGACTTGCTTATCTCCTTGATGGCTTTGAAGGGCAGGGAGGGAGCCTGAGGACAGTGGGTGGGGGAGCTGGGCAGGCAAGTGGGGGTCGGGGGATCCTATGACCCAGGTGTGTGCGTTTGTCATGAGCCTTTGGGAACCAAAAACAGAAGATGCTGACGCCTGCCTGGCAGGGAAGCTGTGAACCCTACAAGCTTGTGCATCTTCACCTTTTCCATCCTCACGGTCCTGGCAGGTGCCAGAACGAGGCCATCCCCAGTCCTGCTGCAGGCTGCTATTTTCCTTTAGGGACTACCTGTATGTTAGGAACAGAGAGATCATTAAGGAGTACCACTTTGACATTGCAGGTGCGACCTGGCTCCCAGTGTGGTGTGAGTGTGTGAAAGGAGTCGGATGCATCTCCTACCTGAATCTTTCCTGTCTCCTCTGTCCTCCTTCAGAATATAGGGCATATACGTCCTCTCTGGTCCACTGCTTCTGCGACGATGGATGGGGAGTTCCCAATCTCAGGCTGGACACCAGCAGCGTGAACTTCCTCAATTGGTTCTTGGACCACAAATCTCCAGGATGTAACAGGATTGCTGAGGTGGGGTTTATCTGGGCCTCCCCAGACTGGACAATTGGTGTTGCGGTTCTTGGCTGTCCATGGGAGGGCTCGGGGCTTGTTATCCATATGCCGTCCTCCCCTGTGTGGCCAACAGATCATTGACGAGGGCCTGTGAGTCAATCCCCTGCAGTATTACCCCCAGGAGGAAGGTTCGGCCATGAGAGGTAAGTGACAAGACACAGAGGTTGTGAGGGGATCCAGAGATGAGGACTGAAGGCAGATCGGTGTAGAGGCTAGGAACGTCTATTCTCCCCAGTGGGGAAGCTCATGCTCATGGAGCCTGGATGCAGAGCCTGGATTCACGTCATGAGGGTAGCAGGTGACAGGGTGAGACTGGACACTTGGGTGCTTCATGTTTCCTAGTCTGATTCACAGAAGCTCTGCTTACAGCACACGAGATCCAGGTGATTCTCACCCAGGCATGCTGAACCTCAATGATTGAGGACCAGAGTGGGGCAGCAAGCAATGTTGTTTCCTTAGAACTGTCTTCCAGAAAAACAACTTTAAACATAATGCTGCTTGGATCTTCGTATTCACAAGGCCTGTGGGACTGTAAATGACCCCTCCCTTCCAGTCATGTCCCAGCATAGATCATCAGACAGGAATTCAAAATAGGGCCACATTTCAAGAAAACAATGTCAAGAGGTAAACTGTAGTCACTCTGTACAGTATAAGAAAGCACAGTTCGTCCAGCTCACTATGTATTCAATTCAGTTTCCCAGTTGTGCCCTACTCTTTGCAATCCCACAGACTGCAGCACGCTACTATGTATTAAATCCACACAAATGAAAACTCCATGAAAAATACCCTCCCACAGGTCAGAGTGGCCACTGTCTAAAAATCTACAGAGAATAGGGGCTGCAGAGGATGGAGGCAAAAGGGGATTCTCCTACATTCCCAGTGGGGATGCAAATGGGTGTGGGAACTATCAAAATGAGCAAGGAGGTTCTTTTTTGCCTAAACACTCTGAAACCACAAAGCCCGACAATCCCATGTCTGGGCTCAGACCCAGAGAAAATAAGAATTCACATTGCCCCGTGCACCTTGGTTTAGGGCAGCTCGATTGGCAATGGCCAAAAACTAGAACTGTTGCTGGCCAAAATCTTGACTTTCTCTACCCAGTGAAGGAAAATAAAAAATACAGAGACAGAGTTTGAAGGAGATACGAAGTTGGCTTTTATTTTCAAGCCAGCAGAGAGGGGGACACAGTAGTGTCATGCCTCAAGGACTGAGTACCCTGCCATCCCCTGCCTATGAAGAGTCTAGAGGCTTATATAAGGGAAGAGCTCACAGCAAGGTGTCAGTGATGAGGAACAAAGTGTATAAGATCTAGATTTCTTCCTCGTGCATTTTTTCAAAGACAGTCTTAGACTGAAGTCAATAACCCAGTAACTGACTCTGGCAGTTGGGGTGGCTCGGTGGCCTTCTTTCTGATATGCAAGTACAAGGGGAAGGCTGTTGTAAGGGTAACCACCAGAGAGGCGATGTATTTAGCATATAGTCCAAGGAAAAAATGTTGCTTGTAGCTCCTGCAGAGTTAGGGCTTAGAAAAGCAAACTTAGTCACAGACATTCGGAGTTATGAGCAGTTAACGTTAAAAAACTAGGAATGTTCAGAC